>PVJX010011940.1:18464-52006 GCA_004027295.1 Dolichotis patagonum | reverse complement strand
ACCAAAAAAAAAAAAAAAAAAAAAAAGAATGTAAATTCTCACTAAAGAACTCTATACTCATCCCATAATTTCAAAGTATTCCCACAAATAAGTTTCAAAAAATGAGAATTAAAAATCACTAAAATGCAATGAAATGAGTCACTATATGTATGGCAAAAGGATGTTCAAAATAAGGTAAATTTGAATCCAAAAATATACCTAATTATATTAAACAAAAATGAGCTAAATTATTACTTTCAAAGAAAGATTATAATGTTCACTCCTATGTTTGTTACAGTACTATTCACAATAGCTAAGAAGTGGAAATAATCTATGTGGCACATATATACAATGGAATACTATTCAGCAAAGCTGTAGGTTACCGTCAAGTGAAATAAACCAGGCAGAAAAAAAGATACCTCGTTATTTCCTGAGATGGAATCAAGAAAAGTTATTCTCTTAAAAGTTACCAGAGACCAGGGAAAGAAGTGAGCAATGGAGTGCAAACTGCAGTGAGATAGGAGCAAGATATTCTGGTGTGGTATTGCATAGTAGGTGATTATAGATAGAAATCATGTATTAAATACCTATGAAGTAGAAGAAACAATTTTAAATGTTTTTGTCTATAAAGAAGTGAACAATATTTGAGGAGATATATATGTTTAACCTGATTACACAGTGTGTACAAAAAATAATTCAATTTTTGAAAAAGAGATTGCCATATTAAAATTTAAAACTCTAACCATATGCTGTTTGTAAAGATTATGCTTGAAACACAGAAATTTACAGTAAAATGATGAACTGACATCACAAAATATCAACCAAAAGAAAGCTGGCACTGCTATTTTAACTCAGATAAAGCATAATTTTTTGCAGCACAGGACGTGAACTCAAAATTCTTGCACTGAGCTATTACCCCCAGACCTTTTTTACTTTTTGTTTCAAGACAGGGTCTTGCTAATTCACTAAGTTTCCCAGGCTGGCCTTGAACTTCCAGTCTTCTAGTCTCATTCTCTCAGTGTGCTGGGATAGCAGGCATGCGCCACCATGCCCAGCTAGACAAAATAAGTTTTGGGCATAAAAGCACTAATAAAGCATACAGGGCCATTTCTTTTGGTTTTTTTCTTTCTGTTTTGTCTTGTCTCGCCTAGTCTCATCTTGTTTCATCTCATCTTGTCTTGTTGAGATTTGGGATCTCGTTGTCTTGACCAGGCTGATCTCAACACATGAAGACAAGTGATCCGCACATCTCAGCCTGCTAAGCAGCTCAGACTACAGATGTGTGCCAACAAGCCCAGCTGGATCATTTCTGTTATATGAAGCCTAATCCAATAGGAACATAAAAACATTAAATTTGCATGAAACTAGTAATAATCTCAAAATAAATAAAGTGAAAATCCAACAAAGCTACATGGGATTAGAAAAATTCACAATAATATTTTCAGTCTTTCAGTAATTGATATAGCAAATACAAAAGAATACATAAGTAGTAGATTTGAATAATGCAATCAATAAAGTTGATCTAATATGATATAGAGCTCAGAACCTAATGTTTTCAGAGTACATATCCTTTTCAAGCCTACAGAGAACATTCATCAAAATTGACCATATACATAACTGGACCATAAAACAAAAACTAAAATATTACAAATTACATTCTATGATCAAAATATAATGAAGACAGAAATCAACAAGAAAATGAAAATTAGAAAAATGTTGAACACTTAAAAACATATTTCTAAATGAACCATAGAATAAAGAAGAATCATATTTGAAATATAAAATTTCAACTGAATTAACACGCAAATGCTTTCTATCAAAATTTGTGGGATGCAATACTGCAGTACTTAGACATAAAGTTATATCACAAAATGCTTCTATTTAAAAATAGAAAAAGGGTGAAAAATATGAAAGAACTAGACATCCATATTAAAAAGCAACACAAAGAACAAAAAAAATTCAAATAAAAAATGGCAAAGTTGATCCAGGATTTAGGGTTGGGCAGGCAGATATGGTCAGTAGTCATTATACGGAATTTGTCAGTCTAGTGAACTTGTGGTCAAAAGACTGGTAATGGAGATTAAATTGAGCAAGGAAGGGAGGTGAAGTGAAGGTGGGGTAAGGAGGGTATATCAGAAAGATTGGAGACCAGGAATGTGTCTAGTAACATGAGGTTAAACAAATTAATGAGAAAGAGGAAAGGAGATGTTGATAGGAGATTTTGATCAACATGGAAGTTCTAAGTTAAAGAGTATATATGCAGTAACTCTAAATAAAAGACATATTTCAGTGTGACATGTTAGTGCAGAAATGAGTGCAGTCTTACCTATTTTTAATTTTTTCTTGTATGCTATACTGGTGTGTAATATTCTAGCATAGGGAAACATCTTACTGATTTCTATATCTCCATCATGGGGTGTGGCACACAGGTCAAGAGTCTCTGGCATTGATATATGGAAGATTCATCCACATGGATGTTCATATTCTTCAGGGTTGCAAGAGTCACTAAAGACTCAAGCTAGGTGTTAGAATCCCTGATGAATGGGGAGCTAGTGATCGTGGTCAGTAGGTGACAATAGACAGAAATTAGAAAAGGGTAACATAATCTTGTGGTACATCCCACAAAGCAGAAGCAGTTTCCACTTTTTTTTTGTACCAGGGATCAAACTCATGACCTTATGCTTGCCAGGCAGGTGCTTATGCTGCTAAGGTAAATCTCCAGCCCCAGAAGTGGTTTCCTAAAGGAAATTGTGAAGCACTGTCCAAAGATAAGTGGGGAATATGGCCCCTACCTCCTGACTATATGGTACAGAGACAATGGCCGTCTACCTGGGACGGTTATGACAGAAGCAGGCTTGTCAAGGGAAAAACAGATTCCATCAAGACAATATTGAACATAACTAGGAATGGTTGTGGCAGAACAGGCAAAACCAGCTCTGCACATAGTATCTGTATGATCTTGGGCAAGTTACTTAAACTATCTAAGCCTCGGTTTTTTGAGATTGGTATTATTATCATAATTGCAGTTTTTTTATATTTGCGAGGATGAAATAATATACTACACAGAAAAGTCATTAGCATAGTGCCTTCCTAGTGTATAATAAGCACTCAAAAATCACTAGTTTTGAATAAAAACAAAAGTCACCTAAGAAAGTTGGAACTGATTGGGAGAATTTGTACACATCTAAAGGTTCAAATAATAAAAGTTAATATTTACTGAATGCCTAATTTATGTCAGACACTATGATAAAAATGTTATACATGTGACTTTTTTTTTAGTCCTCAAGGAGACCCCATGTAAAAATAAGAGATAATACTGTTTCAAAAATATTTCCTTTTAAAACATTAGGACACTGAGGTATGTGTGTAACCTCTCCTCATTCCTCTTCCCATTCTGTTCTCTCTTTTTTGACCGAGAAAATGATAAATTACATTTCCTAACCCTTTCCCAGTTATGTATAGCCATAGGGCTAATTTTTAGGCAATAGAAATGAGCAAAAACTTTGTGCACCACTTGAGCCGTAAGAAGTACACTGACATATAAAATAGTATGTCTCCACACTGTATTCCCTCAGCCAGCCAGACAACAAGGCTCATCGGATGAAAAAGTCATACAATAGAATTAGCCTTTGAATGACCGTATTGTGGGAGCCACCCAGCTAACATGAATGCTCAGAACTATTAGCAAGGAATAGACTTTTACTGAGTCATTACATCTTTAGGTAAAGCATTTAGCCTATCTAATGAATATGAACACCATGATAAGCACTTTAGATTCTTTTTTCTTAATTCTTACAACCATTTTAGGAGGCCCATATAAATATGCAATTAAAGAGATAAGGAAAGTGAGGTTAAATAACTTGCTTGAAGGTGTGTAATGAATGAATAGGTGATGTGCTCAAGGGCTAAGAATAGATGTTTGCTACATTCCCACTTAAGCTATGGCTAAAACAAACACTACATCCTGTTGTGATTCTGAAGAGAAAAAAGTTTGCTGAAGCAGTAAAAAATTCATGATGACAAAACTGTCATTGGAATCCCAGGGCTAGTTGATAAAATTTATCTATGTCCTCGTTCCCTTTCAACTGTCTACTTCTCTGACCACATCGTTCTTAAAAATAAAAAGCACTAAAACACAGTTATGCTGTTACCTGTCTTCATTTTGCACTCATTTCCATCTCGTTCAGTCTTCCTTTTTCCCTGCCTAGGTATATTGTATTGAGCTTTCCATTTATAAGACTAGAAAAGAACAATGGATATTTTGAAAATCGCTGCTTATATTCAAGAACCACTTGTAGATATACTTCAAAGCATGATAATACTAATACCTATGATAGCTCTAGAAACTATCTCTAAGTTAATAACATGTGTCCTTTCTTCTAACGTTCCTCTCTGACTACAATACCATTTATATATTCTTTGCTGGAGCAAAACATCTCAGTGGAGTTGTCTATATACACTATGTGCAGTTCTTCATCGCCTCATTCACTTTTCAGTCCACTCCATCCTGGCTTCAGCCCAACTACTCCGAAGAAACTACATATGTTATTGCAGCAAGCAACCCTCATATTGCCAAATTTAATAGATACTCCTCTGTCTCCATTTCATTTGAACACTCTGAAGCATTTTAAATCATTAGCCTCTTCCTCATTCTTAAAACATTTTCTTTTTGGATGTTGCAATACAACACTTTGCTTGGCTTTCCTCCTACCTACTGGTGATTACTTACAGTCTTGTTGGCAGATTTACCCCAATATTGTAATATTTCACAGCTCCATCCTGGTGTTTTCTTTTTTCTTTATATTCCTTCTGTATGCTATGTGATCTAGACAGGTCTTCTAAAAGCACTTCAGTTTTAGTAACTCCCATATTTATTTTAGTCAAGACCTTGCATCTGAGCTCCCAGTATGCATACCATCTACCTCCTTGACCTTTCCATTTGTATATGCAACAGACACACTTTAAATTATATCAAAAATACTAGATTTCTCCCCCCCGAAACATGCCTGTCCTTGTCTTTCTATTTCTATATGTTATCAAATTTACACAGAATCTCTTACTTATTATTTTCATTTTAACTGCTCCCATTCTAGGCATAGGAATTTCCTGGAATGAGGAAGTCTCCAGGCTGGTTTCTTACCTCTTTATTCTCCATAGTGCAACAAAATTGATCTTCTTAAATCTTCCAGTATCTTCTCATACCTCTTGGAATAAAGGGCATATTTATTACCATTATGCCTACTCTACTTTTGCTCCCCAATATGGAAACAAAAGGTTTGAACAGCATTGTAAACGAACTAGACCTACTACAGTATACCTATGGAGCATTCCACTCACAGCAGAATAGGCCAGGTGTGTGGCGCATGTCTGTAATTTCAGCCCACAGGAGGCTGAGGTAGGCGGATCAATGTGAGTTCAGGGATAACCTGGGCTACTAGTGAGTTCAAGACCAATACGAACTATGTAGTTAGACATCATCTCACAAAATCACCCCTCCTCAAGAAAAAGCCCACCAGAATAAACATGAAACATTCTCTAGGACAGGACCATATGCATATACATAAAAGAAGCCTCAAAACATTTAACAGGATTGGAATTATGCCAAAATATATTATATACCACAATGTAATAAAATTAGAATGATATACCAATGAAATAACACACTCAACTGACTAGTCAAAAAATCACAAGAGAAATTAGATAATGCCTTGAAATGAATAAAAACAAAACTAAAATATTCTAGAATGTATAGGGCACAGTACAGCATGGCCTAGGAGGAAATGTATAGCTATAACATCAATATCAAAAAAGAAGAAATAAATCACTGACAAAACTTGTCGCATTAAGAAACTAGAATAGCAAACAAAAGAAAGAAAGAAATAATAAAGTTTAAAACAGAGATAACTGAAATACAGAATAGCGTAACAATAAAGTAAAAAAACCAAAAGTTGACTGTTTGAAAAGAACAGCAAAATTAGCAAGCCTTTAGATGGACTGAGAAAAAAAGAAGATTGGAAGGAAAGAGAAGACATTACTACACATCTTACAGAAATTTAAAAAAAACACATTATAAGAGAGGCCAGGGGGCATTTCCTCAAATGCTAAAAGGAGGCATTACCACCACTATTTCTCAGTGTCATGAATGGGTGTTAACTTTAAATTTAATATTTGTACAAAAGAGACTTTTAATTTAAAACAGACTTTTACATTTTAATTAGCAGTCTTAATCTTTGTACTGATCAACTCTGCCTCCAAACAACTGGAACAGGTGTTTCAAGGACTCGGTGAGATTAGGTATAGAAAAACAACTATCTATATTGTTAGAATTAAATTGACATGCAGGGTATAGCAGTATATACAGGTTCACAATTCAATAAATGCATAGATGATAGATGAATTCTTTGGAAAAAAGAAAAAACAGTCCAGCAAAGATTTTCCAAACTATAGCTCACATCTCCTCTAACGCTTTGCCCTACAACTCTTCTGCTTCACATAATATTGTTTTGGATCAAGTCCTCCCTGAGAAGCCTTCCTTTGTAATCTACAACTAGGTAGCTCCATTATTTCTCATACATTTGGTGCAGATATTAGCATATTTAAACATCATTAAAGAGTTTATGTAACTTTATCTCAAAGAAAAAGCTAACAAAACAACATTCACTTAATTTACACTTCATTTGATGAAAGATGGAAGTGAAACAACTAGAAAACCATCTAAGGTAGCTCTTAATGCTTTGGTTCAGAAATACGCTCATTAGATAACGTAAGGATTTAGTAAGGAAAGATATGTTTTGTAATTAATAAAGCAAAAGTCCACTTATCAATCTGAATTGAAAAGTTGGTGAATAATTTCAGTATTTACTTACATATAGTAAACATAAAAGGTAACTAATCACCACCTCCACCACCACAACCATGGGTTATATGTATACAAGGTTAGATCAAAGTGGTAGCTAAGAATATTACATTCTGCAGTTGTTCAAGATGACAGTTGAGAAAGTTTGATGACAGAGTATAAAAATAACACTTGTTTGAGCAAAATGGCAGATCCTTTCTCATTCAATTATATGAATGATTTTCATTTCACCCACACCCCCAAAATCTAAGAAAATAATTTTATAACATTAACGAGTTTGCTATCTCATCAAATTATTCTTGCTTTCTGAAATGAAAAGATAACTGTTGTAAACATGTGAATATGTTGAGGCACTATAATCAGTAACTGTTAGGTTTAATTCAACTTATAGTTTTACTGCATAATAAATAACACACATAACCTCTTTTTGAATAGTCTTTGCACAATGTAAAAACAAAGCATTTGACAAATGAGTTAACAGCAATTTAGATGCAGATGCAGAAGCAGAAATGCATGCAATTTGAGTGTGTTTTGCTGATAAAGAGACTGTAGCCTATTTACTTTTTTATATATTTAAACAGAAGGTGAAATCTTCAGTTCCCAGCTTGACAATCAGTTACAAAGAGCAGAAGTCACCTTAACGTTTCCTCTAGAGGGTATTATCACCGCACTCCAGTATCAACAGAGGGTAGAAACACATGTGCTCTATCATACTTTGACCTTTATACTTCAAGTCAAGAGAATACCGAACAAGATCAGTTTCCCTAGCCAGTATTCACTTTCTATAGATATAAAAGAGTTCACACAATTTGTTCTGTGGATTACATTTATGTTTGAATGAAATATGGTTGAGTCTATGCTGGTGACTTTGCAAGAAAATAAGGCCAGGGGGCATTTCCCCAAATGCTAAAAGGAGGCATTACCATCACCACCGCAATCACCACCATCACCACTACTTGCCAGGGAATTTATAAAATAACTTGAAGCTCAAAGTTATTATGGGAGATGAGTCAAGTTTAGGAGACGTTAACACAGAGTAAAGGATAATATTTCCCCAACTTTTAATCAGGCAACACAACAAAGTACAGTACTTCAAATGAGTAACCCCTAGTGGTCAATAGTGATGTCTCCTGTAATGATCACATTTGAGTTTGTCTATGTTCTTTATGCCAATGAGACTTGAACTTGGAATTAAACAGCCTTGGAGGAAAAAGTTATTTTTGTAATTTGGCTGGAATGTCCTTGTCTTTGAGTTTCCCGTTGCATCAATTCTTTAGCTGGGTACGGTACCCATGATAATGTTCTGTCTTTTAGATGAAATGCAGAACTAAGGACATGACTACTAGTGTTTATTAAAGATTCCTTGCTATTTTCACAAGAGTAGGGGTGTTAGACTCCTGTCTACTGGCCAAATTCTAAATCGGGAGATTACATTCTGCTTTCTTAAATTCCCCTAGCAGAAAGGACCATTCATGGTATCCTACTTTCTTCCTGTGTTAAAGTGTTGTGTGATGTCATTAAATGGCTCTGATTTTCTACTCTTGAAGTGAACACTTTCTAATGGGGTGGAGACTACATTGGTATCTACTGTCTAATATTGTATTTGATCCAGTTACTTTCCCCATAACTTTTTTGAGGTATAACTGACAGTAAAGTTGTATATATTTCAGGTGTAAAACTTGATGTTTTATTATATGTATATATTGTGAATAATAACCATAATCAAGCTAATTAATATATTCTCACATAGTTACCATTTTCTTTTTAAAAGTTATTTATTGCGCCGGGAATCTAGCTTAGTGGTAGAGCATCGCATAGCAGGTGTGAAGCTCTGATTTGGATCCCCAGCTTCACTCTAAAATTTATTTATGTTTATTTTTAATTGACATATGCTATTTGTACTTATTTAAGGGGTACAGTACTATAATTTGATACATGTTGACAACATGTAATGCTGATCCAATGTCAAACAAATTAAAAATATGCTGTGACACAAAAGGATAAAATGCAAAAAAATACCCTAATGTTATACCAGTTGTTTATGGTGCTTTCATTTAAAAAAAACCAGTTTGCTTTCTCCTCTGCAACATAGACACAATCATTAATGTACTTTTTATTCCAATAATAGTTAAGAGTGAATTGCTACTTGGTTTAAACATAAGCTTAGCTCTACCAGTGATGATGAGCTTTGAGGAGATGAAACCACATATCTCAAACCAGTTAAACCATCTCCTTTTTCTCTAGGCTGCACCTAAACATCTGAGACAGTTGATCTATTTTATAATACTTTTTGGGAGGACATTGTTTATCTTTTGTTGTAACAGTATTTCTCAATCTTTTCATAAAAACTAAGTTGTTCTTTTTGTTTAACCTCAGTTACATCTACTTTAATGTCAGTATGCTTTGTCCATCACTAACTTTGCTATTGTATGTTGCTATTAAGGGGCAGTGTGGAGATTATGGCATAGGTTTTAGGACCAGACTTATCCACTTTTCACTCTTGTTAACTCTGTCACTTTCTGTGTGTATGCTAGGCATATTATTTCTGACGTTTAAGTGAGCATTCTCAGTGACTTGTTATGAGACCAAATGAGATAATATACTATTTTGAAGGATTATGGGGTAGGAGAAGGCATGACACTGGGCACTCAGAAAGTGTAATAAATAGTTGCTATTTTTCTGGTTATGTACACAGATCTGATTTCATTTATAAACCGCTTGAGAGTGGAAGGTGTATTTCCTGTGTATGTCTTGCATTTCAACAGAAGTATAGCATGTGCATAGTATGGCACTGACACTCAATATTTACTGAATGAATAATTTTTTTTGGTTTTTTCCCTATAACATGGACAGCCCCCAGCTATTTGCAGGTTCTCAGACACTTAGATCAACGGTTTCAAAATCAATCTCCTGATTGCAAATAGGCAGATACTTGACTTTGTTGAGATACTTTGGCATGGTGTAAATGACACAATGCAAATAACATGCTTTCTATCAGGTTCATTTCCATGAAATTTTGGCATTTGATTAGTGTCACTTTTAAAAGCAGCATCCTAAGCACCCAGAATGGGACTGACTTACTCATATGCTTCCTCATTCATCCAAATGTTATTTTATTCAGAGATTTAAGAAGAACTAATTATATGAACAAAATCTTCCACTTTGTGACTAAGTACACTACCTGCCCTATATTTCAAATTGCTTTCCCGAGCCAAGAACCAAGACTCCAGACAAGAAAATCCTACTACTTCAAGTCCCAAAGCACAATTAACATCTCTGAATCTGTGCAATGGAGGTTAGGACTTTGTTTTTGGTTTTTAAACATTTTCATGCAGCTAGGAGGGGAATTTGGGAGAGCCGGTGCAAGACATATAGATAAAACTGAGCTTTAATATTTATTGATTAGGAGAGCATTGCATTTTTGTCATATCCGGAAAAACCCTGGTGTTTGCTTGGGCTAGTATTGAAGATTCCCCTGCTTGCCCATTGCTTGTTTTTTGAACGGACTTTGCAGGGGCAGTCTCAAGTGTGGAATTCAGAGGAGCACCTTCATGTTCATACTAGGACAGCTCACAACCAGGCATATTTGAGGCCAGGTGGCTCCAGTTCCATTTAAGTGGGCGCAAGTGTCTGTCACGAACATTACGCGCAGCTGAGGTCATCAAGCTATGCTTTGGGACTTGGACGCTTTACTCCAGAGTTTTTCCTTTCTTTTCCCCTAACACTAGTTTCCCATTTCCTCCTTCCTTTCCTGGCGTGCCCACCTCATCTTACTCCCACCCGCCACTGTCTTGATCTCCTCTCCTTCACCTTCTTTTCTTTTTGGCTTCCTGCTTTCCATCTTCTGAAGCCTCAGGGTTTGGGTTCTGAGGAGCGTGAGTGGGTAAGGACTGGCTCTAGGCATTGAGCCGCGAAAGCTGCTGGCGCGCGCCGCTGCGGGGGCGCGCGCGAGCAGCCGCGTGGCCAGGCAACCCGGCCAGGGAGCGGCGCGCGCGCACCCCGCGAGCCCCCAAGCGCGCCCCCGGCGGCCGGGGCCGCAGCGTGCTCGCCCCCGCTGCCAGCTCGCTTCACTTATGGGTCGGAAGCGCTGCGTGGGGGAGATTGTTCCAAGATGGCGGCGGGTTGCTGTGGGGTGAAGAAACAGAAACTGTCCAGTTCGCCCCCCTCTGGCTCGGGTGGCGGTGGTGGCGCCTCCTCCTCCTCCCACTGCAGCGGAGAGAGCCAGTGTCGAGCTGGGGAGCTAGGACTAGGAGGCGCCGGTACAAGGCTCAACGGGCTGGGAGGTCTAACTGGAGGAGGTAGCAGCGGTGGCTGTACCCTCTCTCCCCCCCAGGGCTGCGGTGGCGGCGGCGGCAGCGGGGGGATTTCCCTCTCGCCACCTCTGAGCTGTGGAGTAGGGACCCTACTTTCTACCCCAGCCGCCGCCGCCGTTTCCTCGCCTTCCTCTTCGTCTGCCGCCTCGTCCTCATCACCGGGCTCCCGGAAGATGGTGGTGTCAGCCGAGATGTGCTGCTTTTGCTTCGATGTGCTCTACTGTCACCTGTACGGATACCAGCAGCCCCGTACCCCCCGGTTCACCAACGAGCCCTAGTGAGTACTGTGCCCTCCGCCGCCCTCTCCCTTGCGCTCGGGATGGGGCTCAGAGTTGAGGCAAAGTGCGAGTCCGCCTCTCCGCCGCCGCGTGCCCCTACCCTTCTCCCTGATGGGTCTCCAAAACCACTCAGCCTAAGTAAGAGCACCTCGTGCTTTCTGCCCCGCGAGGCAAGCACCCTACACTTGGAGCAGGGTGCTGCTACGGGAGATGGCCCCCTGGCTTCCAGAGGTGTTCGCTTTCTCTTTGCAGTAACTTCGAGGAGTTCTGACCCCTTCCTTTTCTCCTTACCACCCCACTTAACCCCATGCTGCCCCGGTTTTGAAGATCTGGATTATTTAAGGTGCCTCTCCTCATTTTGGTTTCCATTACCCCATGTGAAAGCCCCGCTAGTATTCCCACTCTGTACCTGTGAATAGAGAGCTACTATCCCATTGCATTGAAAAATAGCAACTATTCAACTTCTGTTCTGCTAATGATGGAACTTGGCTCCGGAGTGAGAAGATTACCCATCTTTTTCTCCGGGTTTCCTTGTGCCCCTGGGAGGGGGAAGGTTTTTAAAACACATTTTCGTATTTAAAACACATTACTACCTGTTTTTATCCGAACATACCCATTAAAATGTGTTTCTAGTGAAACAAGTGCACCGCCGGTTTCTTCACATTGGAAGAGTGAGATTCCCCCTACCCCCTTATTTCTACTGTCTGGGTAATAGCGCATTCAATGAGAGCTGTCCCCACAGAACCACTGTCAGTTTGTACATTAAGTGTGCATTCACTTTTGTGTTGGCTTCACTTCTGAGAAATCTATGTTATACTCAATAATTTTGAGAGATTAGCTATCCAACAATAAATATGTAGGCATTTTTATGATTTTCTTTGGATTTTGCACTTCACATTATTTTACCCTTCAAATGTGTAGCTGAAGTTATTTAAAATACCCCTGTTACAGCCAAAGCCCAGATTAGTTCTGATTCCCGCCTGTTTGGATGTGTGGGAGATGGGGCATATTTTTTTTAATAAAATGTGTAAGCTGAGTGTAAACTGACTTTCTGAGTTAAATGCTAGACAGAATGTACAGACCAAGAGAGGGCAGAATGGGAGAAAAGATGATTGTTTTTATTGTGAATACTTAGCATCAACAAGAAAAATAATAGAGAAAAAATTCAGTGGAACTCAGTGAAAATCATCAACTTTTCTAGTTAAGTGTCCCTGGTTTCTTTTAAATACCTGAATTGATGTTCTGTTTAAACTCTTTCATTTCATTTTGTGAGATTTGGGATTGAACTACTGGATAAGTATAAACAACTTATGCCTAGACTAAAAATATTAAATTAATATGTAAAGTGAAAAATACAATAAAATGTCCTGGAAATTGTGTATTTGCATTGTTTGTTTTCTTTGACTTTGGTACTGTAATTTTTTTTTTATTTTATATGACCCTGTTGTGGTCTGTGCATTTTTCCTAGACTTGGTTCATCTTCGGGCATTGGTTCATGAAAAGTGTATGAAAAAACACCTAGGCAGACATTTATCAAAGAAATTAAATATCTCCATGAATTTCACAGTGTTAATTCTAGGACCTTAAATTGTAAGTCCACACTTTAACCAATTTCTTTTTCAATAAAGAAGTAAAATTTATTTTGAAAAGACTGTCATGTAAAAACAATCTAAAATATTTATTAGTTTGAGTCACTTATTTGTGACTTTTCTGTCTTCTCTTGTATGTCTGAGATGTATTAAAACAATGCCTAGATGATACTTAAATTGGCACTGCAAAGTCATGGGACTGTAAAAATTCACTCCTGTTCAGTTCTTGAGCTGTTACATGAGTTTTTCAAAGGCTGTCCTAGTGTTCACGCTCCATGGCTTCAAAGCATATGAGAACACACTTTCCAGAGGTGCTATTTTCACACATTTTAAAGTGAGTTTGGGTTAACTGAAGGACTATAACAAGAATTTTAAGACGAAAGCGAGCTTGACCAGTTCATACAGAAAACTGCTTTTGAAAATATCATTTTCACAGTGGCCACTTTGCACACATACTCAGGTATTTGTTTCTCTTCTGATACTTAAGTCACTGGATTTCTTTTTCAAGGAATTAAGCAGATGAATAAGACACATTGTTGACTACTGTATGTTGAAATGGTGGTGGAAGAATAATAACCATTATTTTGTGGTAGGCCTGTGTGTCATGTATTTTCCAGAATATAAATTTAGAGTGGACACTGAAAATGACCAAGCAGAGAATGAAAGTTCACTTCAGTGAAAAGAAGACTGTCTTATTTTTACTTATCTTTGTGTGTGTGTGTGTGTGTGTGTGTGTGTGTGTGTGTTACTGAGGATTGGACCCAGGGCCTTCACATTGAGCTACATCCTCGGCCCTTTTAAAATTTTTTTTATTTTGACACAGGACTTTGGTAAATCTCTATGTTGTCCAACCTGTGTTTGAGCTCATCATCCTGATGCGTCATCATCTCAAAATGCTGCGATTACAGGCATCAGTCACCATACCTCACTTTCATTTTTCTTAAACTCATTTTTGTACTATACTGTGTAAATTCAGGAAAATTTCTTGATTATGGCAGTGAGAAAACTGCAGTCATTTAACAGTGTCCTGGTAATAAGCACACTTTTTCTGTTTAATGTTTTCATTAGTATTGTGTGCTTATTAGTGTGACGTTGTGTTAAGTGTCATAAGATATCAGTAGATGGCCAGAGTGGTGGTGCCGTTCTGTAATCTCACCACTCTGGGAAGCTGGGTCAGGATGCTCACAAGTTTGAGCCCACCTGGGGAATGTAAAGACTTAGCAGACCTTGTCTCAAAATAAGAAAATAATAATAATTAAAAAGGCTGGGGGTGTAGTTCAGTGTCAAGACCTTGAGTTCAATCCCTAGTACCACACACACACACACACACACACACATTGATACACATAATGGGCTTTTTTCTAGGAGGTATGAGCAGTGTGTTTGAAATCCTGTCTTTCCACCAGAAAATGTTGCATTTTTGACAATTTAAATTCTCATATGTGAAAAGCATGCTATTTTATTCCTTTCCAGGACCTTTCTGTTGGAATATCTAATTGGTAAAATCTGTCTTTTATAAATTTAGAGGTTACAGATCCATCATTTTACCCTTCTATTCTAAAAGATTATTAGACATGTCAAGTCATCTGTGTGATTCAGTGTTGGAGGAAATGTCAACATATGAATGGACTGACTATATAGATAGATTCTTCATTGTTGTTGCTGCTTTTTGAGTACCAACCCCATTGCAGAGTTTACATTTATCCACAGAAATCAAGCTCAAGACATGAGAACAACATGACGTTATGG
The DNA here is from genome assembly GCA_004027295.1 of Dolichotis patagonum. NCBI lineage: Eukaryota > Metazoa > Chordata > Mammalia > Rodentia > Caviidae > Dolichotis > Dolichotis patagonum. The sequence continues at coordinate 37,242 of PVJX010011940.1, read as the reverse complement.
ACGTTTTACTATTGAAAAATCAGAGCTCTTGGGTTTATATGTGAGGGACCACTGATAGCTATTCTATAGGAACCTGTTTGTAACTAACTGTAAAAGGAGCCATTGTGTTAGGTGGTAAGCCAGATTTCAAAGCAGTCATTTCCAGCCTTGGTTGCATATTAGAGTCACTGGGAAGTTATTAAAAATAGGGATGCTTGGATTCCAGGCCCAGAGATTCTGACTTAATCGATCTTGTAGGGACCTGGGAATCAGGATTATTAAAAGCTCTTTAATGTGTAGTTGAAGTGAAGAACCAGTGATTATCTTCTAGGTGTTTCTCTTGAGATGCAAGTTAATTTTGTCTGGGGTGATGCCATGGAGTCCGTACTTTATGAGCTGCGTGGGTAATTTTGGTAAACAACTGATTTGGGCAATGCTTGCAATGTGGTCTACAGAAGACATCACTTGGGAACTTTTTAGAAATACAGGCTCTCAGATCTTCAGATCTGCTGAGTTAGAAAATACATTTTAACAAGCTTTCCAGGTGATTTTTATGTACTTTAGAGGCTGACGAGGCCTGGTTTTTAAAACTTAGTGTACCTAGTAATCTTCTGTAGTGTCTGTTAAAACACAAATTGCTGGGCCCCATTCCCAGAGTTTCTGATTCAGTTGGTTTTGGGTGGGGCGATGAATTTGCATTTCTAACAATCTCCCTGGTGATGCTAGGGTTCCCAGGGCCACATGTTGGGAAACAGTGGGCTCCAGAGAAGTGAGGACCTGAATATGTGTTTGAGTGACTGTCAAGGAATGTCAGTTTTGGCTGCCAATTTCCAATATACAACTTCCTTCTTCTGGATATATATATATATATGGATATATATATATCTTCTGGATATATATATATATATATATATATATATATATATATATCATACTTATTGCAACATAGTACCTGGGAAATTGAGTACTGCCCACAGCTTTAAGAGTCTCAGGTTCTGGGCATGGTTTCAGTTTAGGGTTGGGAGTAGGGGATGGAGGGTAGGGTGACTCTTGGAAAACTGTGGTATGATTTTAAGTCCTTTCTCAGGAATTGTTTTATATGAGAGGTATATTTCAAAAGTCAAAACCCTCACAAACGGGACATCTTAAAGTGAGTTATACTGATTTTAGTAAGTAAAGTTCCCTCTTGTTCTCATAAGAAATACTTTGATGATTAACTTCCTAAATAGCATTATTTTGAAAGACTTTTAAAAGCTTTTACTTGTACTTATGCTTACCTGATTTCACTTTAAGAATTTCCCTATTAACCAAGAAATACAAAAAGATTCCACTTACGGCACTGGGATTGTTTAGTCTCATATCTTTAATGCTGTGCTGTGTGTCTGTTCATGAACTTTCTGTGTGTGTGTGCATATGTATGTATGTATGTATGTGTTTGAACAGTTAACTCTTGTCTTGCCACAGTAAAATACTGTTCAGTCTACTTGACAAGAGTTGTATTGTGTTAGGAGAGCAGATACTTTGTTTCACCAGAACAGTAGCAATTTCATCTTGTTATAAAAAAATGATTTGGTAATGTAGCTTGGGTTAAAGTTCTATAAAATCAGCATTTGAATGCTAGCTGTTATATTCCTATATCTTTTTTTGATAACGGTGGACCAAAATAGCTGCAAAACATGTCAGGCTATTGCAGGTGAAGCTACTAGGCTATGATAGATTTCCTTATACCACGAACATAGTGATACTAACTTGCATTCTGTGACCATAATACATAGTTTCTCTTTAAAAAGAAACATTGAAAATTGTTGAGCCTTTTAGAAAGTGTAATATTGTTTCTTTTAGCAACCTTCACTTACAATAGAAGACAGTCTTTTGCCTTATCTTACTGATAGAAAAGAAACATATCCCCAGTTGTCATTTATGCTGTAAAAACCATCAGTGACTGACATGAAAGGATATAGAAATATAAATTACAAAGTTATATGTAGGACAAAGTATATTTAGTTAAAAAGAAAAACTCAGTGCTTATTTTATTTTCTCCCCCAGATGGCAAAAGCGAGTGATAATCTATTCCATAATTTTTCTTGCTTATGAATTGTGTTTGTACTGTATTCAGGTTCCAGTTAATAATGGGTGGCCACTAAGGAGTCGATGTTGGTATCTCCCAGTCCAATAGGAAGAAAGAACACTCCTGAAAAAGTGAAAAATGCTGTTAATCCATGCATGAGTTGTTTTTCTAAGTATGTGTTTCTCAGAAACAGGCTAACATCCACATTGCTATTTTAAAACTGTACACGTTTTGAAACTGAATTTGTGTTATAAACACAAAAACTATTTACTGCAATGGGGACTGTATTTTTCAAGTCATAGTTGTGTTTCCTATTTATAGATGATTTTACTTTTTGAGAATGTATGTGTGTGAAGCACTAAAACTTGTATAATGAGATTAGTCAAAGTTCCCAAGTTTTCCTGATTTCAATAGTAGTTATTCTGTTCTCTCCATGTCACACATACTTGCATGTTGTAAAGCAGCACAATGATCATGGCTTTTACATTTAAATTTTCTTAAATAGTCTTTTTCAGACTTGTGTAATAATGTCTCTTTTTGATACTGTTCTGAATCAATTAAACTGAGTGAGGTCCAGCAGTAAAACCCAGCAGCTGCCAAGAATGGACCTTCAGTGTGTAAGCAGTCTTTACACAATCAGTAATTGGGCACTTGCTCACAGGATGCTGGAGACTGTGTGGGAAAACCAGTGGTTGTGTAGGTGGGAAGAGTAGATTTCCAAAAGTAAAGTCATTTAGAGTTTAGCTACTGTAGTTAATGTTGCTAAGTGTACCCACAAGCTTGTGGAGTACTGTATAAAGAAAAAAAAACCCAAAGGAAGAAGTATGGTATAATAGTATAGTTGGTTGGGTGGAGCATATTTTATGTTTGGTCCAACTATAATTGGCATCTTTTGTATCAAGTGTGGGTGTATTTTCTACAGCTCTTAATATATCATACTTTCAAACTTGCTCAACCTTAAAAAATTTTAGTGCTGAATAGCTCAGTGGAAATTATTCATCACTGGGAAAAAAGCCTGTTTTTTAAAAAACATATACATTATGCTGAATTCTGTGTCCAAAACAAGCAAAAAAGAAATGGTCATATCCACGCAGAGCATATAGTCCTATTCAAGCTATTGTACAAATATCAAAGCTGCTTAAAATATTTTTAATGTATATACATAATTTTAGATTAAGAAGATACAGATAACATGCATGTGTTTGCAAATGATATGAAATAAAACTGGTTAGGATGCAAGACTTTGGAAGGAGATCACTGGAATTAAGTTTTTAAATGGAAAAGGTACAGAGATTACTGGTGATGTGTCTGTGTAACCAGTAGATGTTGAAGTCTTACTTGGCTGTTTTCAAACTGGTTGCTGTCACCACCACACCCTATGCTACAATACTTGGGGATTCCCAGCAGCTGTCTTCAATCAACAACTTGCACTCTCAGCATTCTTTGTACGACAGCCCTTTACTCTAGTCTCTGAGATCATAAAACTTCAAGGAAATTAAAAATAATCCTTATGTTGGGAACCCCCAGTAAGACTGGCTAAAAAATTTTTCATCTGATTATCATTTTATATATTAGGAAGAGAACAGTTTTTGCAGAATAGTGTAGGATCAATTGGAAGAAGAGTCTTAAGATAGGGGAACTAGCTAGGCTTAAAGTTATGAGTGCAGTAGAAAAACTGGCACTGAAAGTAGGAAGGTACCTTGGTGCCATTTCTGAATACAGGAATGCTGCAGAATTAAGAATTGGAAGGAGATATCAGCATTTATGAGAACTACTTTAGGGCCAGGTTTTGTGTAGGCGTGGAAACATTGCAGCTCACCTGTTTTTTGACTTCCATCATTGCCTCTTCTTTTCTTGGCTCTATGCCTAGCTCTTCTTGTGCACAGGAAAAGTTTGTTAAACAGCTCTGTTGAAATGGGTGTGAAATTTGATCCAACGTATTAAGAATCCTCCCCTCCCCCTCTTTACCCATTCCCAACTGCCTCTACTTTTGGGAGAAAGGAGAAGACATTTTGGTTTATAGAATTTTGATCAGGTATAAATATAGTGGGGAGAGCTTTCTCATGAAGTCCTGAATTTGGGGGTACATGTGAGTAAAGAGGCATTGAAGAAAGAAAGAAAGAAAGAAAGAAAGAAAGAAAGAAAGAAAAGAAAGAAGAAAGAAAAAGAAAAACCCACTCTACCAAATTCTCATTTTTGAAGGAAATGAAGAGAGGCTTTGAACATGACTTAGTTTATAAGTTGGGGTGACTAGGAGGCTAGTGGTGCTGCTAAAGGAAAAGTGGAAAGAAACAAATGCTTGGCCAGGTGTAATCAGATTTCTTTATATGTGTAATTCCAAGTGTCGGCAGTTACTAAATGTTTCTTTTTGAACTAGCAGAATCACATAGCAGCAACAGAGCTATTGTGATATTTTGGTTGATCTCTTGGGATAACATCAGTCACTTCTCTCCCCATTATGATTTTGAAATGCTCAGATGGGTAGAGATTAGTGATAGTTTTCAGCATTGTACTGCTAGTAAAAATAGCTGGCAGAATGTTGCATTTCCCTAATGTACCTTTGCATATTCTTTCATTCTTTGGGCTTATCAATTTATAGAGCAATGATTCTTTTTTCCCTATGTGTATATCATAATACAGTGCTCAGCAAAATATAGCCTGACATGCAGGACCATCCCAGAGACTTGCAGCTTCAGAACTTCAGTTAGCGGAAAGTTTTGAAGTACTAGGAGTGCCATATGGTACTATATTCTAGGTTCTTTATCGTCAAGCTTAGTAAAATAGATTCAAGATGGATCTGTTTTGCAGCTTTGGTCAACAATGAAGGATAGATGTTATCAATTGACAGGATTAGTCATATTTCTTTATGATCTTTGCAATCTTCAGTGGATGTGCAAATTGAAAAATGCTGCTTGAGTCCAGGCCTACTAATATTGTTTATTTTTCAATAAGGTCTGTGATAGTCTTGATGATTCTTGCCTTTCCCTTATCTGTTTCATTTTACAGATAATCCACACTGTGACCTAAAGCTACATGCAATGCTGGGAGAACACAGTTGACTGTATTATGCAATATCCTGCCAGAAGATGCTGACCAGATCTCTAGTAATGGAAAGTAGTGAGACTAACTTAATAGTCTATGTAGTTTGCCTTGCCATTCCATCTATTTTAATGTGATCTGTAAGCGTATGATACATAATTCTAGAAACATCTTCTGTTGGGGTTTTGGGTTGCTGCAAGGTGATAACATCAGATTCTCTGCTTTGCTTCAAGGTGCTAGTTAATTTTTGTGTCATTCTTACAGAATGAAATCTAAAAAATTGGTTTTGGTGCTGGCAGCCTAGGGATCCCACAGCACTGTGTCTGCCTCACAGGAATGTTTATGTGCTAGTCACATCAGTGTGTTTCTTTCTGCGACATCATTATTGCTTCTAGTAGTCTAACACAGTCAATTATAGGTGGTTTGTGGTGGACATTAAGTTACATAGCTGGTAAGACTTAACCTTCAGTATATATATATATATATATATATATATATATATATATATAGTAAGGCAAATATACAAGATGTGCTGATTTTAAACAACGTGAGGTAAGTGTTTAGATAAAGGATGCTTTTTTATGTGGTAAGAGGAAGACAATTTGGTAATTTATTTACTAAAGAACTATCTCATAAAGTCTTCTGACTTTTTTCCATGTTAGAATAGTACACTAAGCACATTTCATGAATTTATGATAAAAACAACAACAACAAACTTGGCATAGATTGTAAATAAAACTTAGCACTAGCTTTGCCAGGGACTTGATTTTGGTGGAATAGCTGTTGACATTAGGAGTAGGTACCGGGAAGTCAGTGGTTAAATTTTTTTGTTTCATTAAAGGATGCATCCACTACCACATTTTTCTACTTGTCATTTCAAAAAACCCGCAAAAGAGTAAGTGGAGTGATAATGCTATTTTTCTGACACTAATGAGGTGATATATAGTTTGTAGTGTATTTTTATTTTACAAACTCCTCCAACTTTTGCCCCATATGGCAGATTGTATTGTAGAATCTACTTTTCCATACTGAAAGCATGGAGAGTATGGAGAAAGAGTCACATAGGTCTACAGACAGGAATAGCGGGGAAATGAGAATTATGGAGGGAGAAAATGGTAGTCAAGTGGGGTGAACCCCAGATTCAGGGTAGAAAAGAGAGATTGGCACACAGTCTAGAGAGGAAGGCTCCAAGAGGTATGTTTTATGTTATACATGCCTGATGTCCTTCTTTCAGGACCAATGGTAAATGACACTTTTGATTAAAAATTATTATCAGGAACAGATGCACAGTTTAGTCATGTAAAAGGACCTGCTATAGGATCACATTGAAAATAGATCATATGGTTTCACCAGAATTGGGTTTCTAGGTAAGTTTGGGAACTATGAGACAAGTAGCGGTAATATAATGCTAGTAGTATAAATGTGTCTTACCAGGCCCTGCTGTGATCAACCTAACTTGCAAATTACAATCTCAAAATTAACTGGAGAGCCAGCCATTTTTGGTTAATTGGTTTATCTTTAATCATATCATGTAGTAGACCCAGAATTTAGCTTAGTGACACAATGCCCCCCCTGGCAAGCATGAGGTCTGGAGTTCAATTCCTAATACCCCCCCCAGTCATATCACATGTATGTTACTCCTAGTTTATCTTTCTTATTCTTTCTGTGGTAAACATATTAGATCTACACTCTTAATAGATTTTAAAGTGTACATTACAATATTGTAGCCTGTAGCATAATACTTAGCTTATATTTTAAAGGCACATTGATAGTGATTCTATCTAAAGCAATACATTTTAATGGGAATTTTGGAAATCCTTTAAAAGTTAATCTTACAGACATATATTAGAGATACACAGAGCCTGTCTGCAAGAAACTTAGTTTAGGCTTTGATGTATTTTTCCAGACTTACTGAAAATTAAGCAAACCTATGTTAAAGGAGTTAGAATCAGAAATGTCCATTTTAAAATTTATTTCAAAGCTAGTAACATTTCAGTTAGTATATGGTCATGCTTCTATTAGATGCTTTATTAGTATTCTTAATACCAGCTGCTTGTACCTGAAAACTACTTGATTTTTTTGCTTTCCTTTTGTATTATTATTCTCATCTTCTGTTCTTCAGAGCTTCCTGAAGAATCTGCTGGTAATAATATAAGAAAACATCTTTGAGAGGTGGAAGCTTTGCCTTTGTTCTCTCACTTGTAAAGGTGAAAGGACTGAGATATTAAAGGAGAAAATTATTTTTGACAGTGTCTGAGGAATATTTCTGAATAAATGTGCTTTCTAGAAAGAAAAAATTGGAAGATAAGTTGCACAATGGATATTATAAGCAAGGCATTTAAGCCTATATGTGTATGTATGTAGATCTCTCTCTCTTTATATATATGCTTCTTATGGTGGATATACTTATTTCTAAGGAAAATATCTCATCTGAACGTGTCAGTTATATCTGTGAAAGAGTACATGTGGCCAAGTCATAGATCTTAAAATCTGGAGGGCATGCCCTAATTATAAGTAATATAAGGTTCTTTATGATTAGCAGGGATGTAGATTTGTTTAAATATTGCTACCGAATTATAAAGAATCAGTTTGGATTTTGGAGCCATTTTTAAATTTTTGCACTTAGAAAAGGCTTTTTATTTCTAAATAATAAAGTGGAATTTCCATTGATTATTCCTTTTCTTACAAACTTTTAAAATTTATATTTGTTTAAGTTTCAGGATTTATTACCAGTTTTACATCAATACTCATCCCTTATTCTAAGCTAGTTCTGCTCTTTATGATAGTTCTAATATTTCAATTCAACTAGTATAATTTTTGTGGGCAGTTGGAATCATTTATGGGGGTGAGAGGCCTAAGCCATGCTTTCTGTCTTTAAAATACTTACAGCCATATTGAGGAGACAAAATTTATGAAAGAAATAATGAAGTCACATATGATTAAATAGCTGAATGAGTGCTGGAGTTTGGGCAGACTAGTTTGGGTGGAGTTTTATGTAAGGGCTCCATGGACAAAGTAGGATTCACGCTGGGTAAAACTTTCACAGAAGGAAAAAGCATCCTTCACAGGAAAACAGTATAAAGACACAGAGGTCAGAATGAATATTATACAGTGTTCTGTGGGTATCATTCAAAAGTGGATGGAAGTGATAGAGAACCTTGCAAGAAAGGGTATCTATCAGGAATAAACTGTAATTTAGGTATTGGGAATGAAGGACTACCAGTTGACAATCTTAAACTATTAATGATCTGCAAATTGCCTCTTCCTTCATAAAATATTCCTTTTGTTTGAAATTATGCTTTTTAGGCTCCTTTAATGTCATGGCACCAGTAAAGACACTTGGAAATTACATGAGCAGAAGTGTGCTGTGTAAACAAAGTGTTTTCATTAATCAATACACCTTCAGCATAAGTCAGTAAGAGTAACATTAGTTACATCACACTTTGCCTTTTTGCCTTCTGTGTTGGTGTTCTTTTACTTTTAAATTTTAGTGGCTTTAGCAGGAAATTGGAAAAATTGACTACAAAGATTATGTAATTTCTAAAATACTCTAGCTACTATAGAATTAAGTAATTTAGACCACTTTTTTCTCCCTAATGAAGAAATTTTACTTGAATATTGAAAATTTAATCAATGTAATGTACCAGGAATTTTATGTGGATTATATACTAATTATTGGGTAATATAGTTTATAAAATCAGTTTAAACATTGATTAGTTTAATGGACATTTTCCTTATGGTTCTTAACCAGCCCTATTTAACAATGCTAACTCTGGGTTGGGGAGTTAGCTCAGCAATGTAAGCGTCTGCCTGGCAAGTGCAAGGTCATGAGTTTGAGCCCTGGTACAAAAAAAAAAAAGGAATGCTAATTCTGTGACACAAAACTTCTAAGGAAGCTTTGCAAAGTTTTATGTACTGTTTTTTTGGAACAAATTCTAAAATTGTTTCCTAAATTACAGTAGCATAGCATTTTTCTTTTATATTGAGCAGTGATCTCTTTCTGAAAGAAAAAAGGCAAAATTCTCAATCTGGTATCTTGTGATTTATCTTATATTAAAGCATAGGATTAAAACTTTAATATCTTTTCAATAGTTACTATAAAATTACATTTTATTTTAGTAACCCCTTCATTTTATTCCCTACAATATGTTTCAGAATCTAAGGAAATTATTCCCCAAATATGGGACTGATCTGTGGCAGGTTCTAACCATATGGGTATGAACAATTGGGTCAGCATGCTATTATGCTAATAATGTTCTTTATAATCAGTCTGTGTTTTTAAGTAAATGAATTTTCCTTTATGTCATAACTATAAATTTACATTATATGAATAGTCATTTGAATTATATATTAACTATTGTGAGGTAAAGTAATGCCATATATTGAAAGAAAACTAGTGTTGGTTAAATATTTTACTAAAGTTTAAGAAGAAGATATGGATATTGACCTATGCAGTGATTATGGACGTTTGTTACAGAGGGTAGGAGGCCAAATTGAATACACTAGTTCTCAGTACAGACCATAAGAAGGTCCTTGATCACTTTCAATGTGCTTAAAGCTTTGTTAGCAAAGGTAGACCCCTTTGTCAAGAAAGTGGCAGGTAATTTTGTTTACACAGGTTTGAATCATTCTGATGCCAACTTCATTTTTCTCAGCCTTCAAACAATGCGCATTTTAATTTGGCACTGATCTCCATAGAGCAGAACACATTTCTGAAAAAGAAATGGTGCCTTTTCATTTTGGCTATGGCAACAGAATAAGTAAATCTCATTTTAAAGTGGAATAAAAAAGTAAGTTCAGTTGGTTGTGGGGGCTCTGAGGGGCTGTTCTTAGAACCTTAGCTTGTGATAATTTCAATTTAGTACAGAGAAATTTAGGTTCTGTCTTACAAGAGAGGCATGGTAGAGTCTTAAACTTTTTTTCACTTTCCAAAAGAGTTATACATATTTACTGTCTCATAATAATCTTTAATTGATCCTTTACTAACTTCAGTAATTTGCACTAGCCTGGCATGGTGCTGTCATTTTCATGGAATTGTTTTTTCTCCTGTCCCCTCCCCCTCTCCTTACATTCCCGCACACTTTATCTCATGGTCTCCTTTCTTGCAAAAAACTATTTTCTATTAGCCTTTTTTAATTTTGTTTTTTATTTGTATTTTGGGCTTCTTATGTAAGAAAAGCCATGCCGTACTTAAGCTTTTGTGTTTGATTTATTTCATTTGACGTTGTCTTGAGGTACATCCATTTTGCTACAAATCACTCAAATTTATCACTTTTATGGCAGAGTAGTACTCTATTGTATATAAATATGTACCATGTTTTCTTTATACATGCATCTGTTGACAGACATATAGGCTAGTTCCAAGATTTAGTTGTAAGTTGTGCTGTTATAAACATGACTATGCATGCATCACTCCCATATGATATATTTAACTCTTTGGGGAAGATACCCACAAAAGGAATAGTTGGATCAGATGGAATTTTTATTTTTACCTTTTTCTGTAATCTCCATAATGATTTCCATAGTGGTTTTACTGTTTTACTTTCCCACCAATAATTTAGGAGGATTGCTTTTTCCCCTCTGCCTAACCAGCATTTGTTATCATTTGATTTCTACATAGTAGCTGTTCTTTTTGGAGTAAGATGGAATCTCAATGTGATTTTAATTTGTATTTCTCAGGCCAGAAGTGTTGAACATTTTTTCATAAATTTTTGGTCATTTGTATTTCTTCTTTTGAGTAGTGTCTATTAATTTCAGTTACCATTTTTGATTGGGTTTCAATTTAGGGCATCTAAATTTTTTTGAGTTCTTTATATATTCTAATTAGCCTCTGTCCAAGATGTAGGGGGCAAATTTTTTTTTCCCATGCTGTAGGTTATCTTTTTATTCTGTTGGGTTTTTGCTGTGCAGAACTCTTTAACTTGTTAGAATCCTTTATGTTGATTTTTAAATATCATTTCTTAAGCCATTGGATTTCTGTTTAAAAACTCCTTGCCTGTGCTTATGACTTCAAGAGTTTTACCTGTTTTATCTCTCACAGGTCAGATGTTTTCACTTTCAGTGTTTAGATCTTTGATCCATTTTGACAGGAATGGGTCTAGCTTCAATCTCCTGCCTGTGTATAGCCAGTTTTCCCAGAACCATTTGTTAAAGAGGCTATCTTTTCTTCAGTGTATGTTTTTGGCTCATTTGTCAGATATCAAACTGACAGATAATTGATAGGCATCTGGAGTTGTTTCTGCACCCTCTATTCTTTTTCTTTAATGCACATATTTTTGTCCAGTGTCATGCTATTTTATCACTGTTGCTTTGCAGTATAACTTGAAATCCAGGATTGTGATACCTACTGCGCTTTTGTTGCTGCCCAGGATTACTTTTGTTGCGTCTCTTCTGATTTTATATGTACTTTAGGATTGTTTTCTGTAGTTCTGTGATGAATGCTGTTGGTATTTTGATTGGCATTGCATTAAATGGTATATCGGTTTTGGAAATATAACCATTTTGACAATATGGATTCTACACATCCAGGGACAGGGAGTGTCTTTCCATTTTCTGATACTCACTTTGTATTGTAATTTTTGTTGTATTCATCTTTCACTTCCTCAGGTTAATTGTTAAATATTTAATTTTTCTTGATATTATGAATGGTATTGATTTTATAATTTCTTTCTCATTGTATTCAGATTGATATGCAGGAACACTATTGATTCTGTGTTTATTTTTATATTTTGCTTCATTGCTGAGTTTGGTTATTCTAGGAGTCAGTGGTGGAATTTTTTGTGTCTTCTATGTATAGGATCATGTCATCTGCAAATGAGCTTTACTTTTTCGTTTCCTATATATATTCTTTTTATTTCTATCTCACCTAATTGCTGTGGCTCATGTTTTGAGTACTGTGTTTAACAGGTGAGGCAAGAGTGGACATCCTTGTCTTGTTCATGATTTTAGAGGGAAGGTTTTGATTTTCCCTATTTAATATGGTGTTGGCAGGTTTGTCAGAAATGGCTTTTATAAGACTGAGGTAAGGTCTTTCTATACCTATTTTCTTTGGTGTTTTTATCACAAATTAATGTTGGATTTTGTCAAAGGCTTTGTTGCCGCCTCTGCTAAGATGATCATTTGATTTTTGTATTTGCTTCTGTTTATGTGATGGGTTTTATTAATTTACATATGTTGAACTATCCTTGCATCCCTGGGTTGAAGCCTTCTTGGTCGTGATGTGTGATCTTTTTGATGATTTGTTGTATTCTGTTTGCCAATATCTGGTTGAAAATTTTTTTTGTCAGTGTTCATTAATGAGATTAGCCTGCAGTTCTCTTTTTTAGTTGGATCCTTGTCTGGTTTTAGAATCAAGGTAATGCTAGATTCCAAGAATAATTTTGGGAATAACTCCTTCCCATTCATTTTCATTAAAATGTTTGAGAAGTATTTATCTTAGAGATTCCCTTCAGTTCTTCAATTCAGTGGAATCGGTCAGATCCAGGACTTCTAGTCAGTAGAGTTTTATTACTGTTTCAATTTCATTATCTATTACTGTATTGTTCAGAGTTTTATATCTTCTTGGTTCAGTTTTGATAATTGATATTTATCTAGGAATCTATCCATTTCTTCTGATTGGAGTACAGAATTTCTTCTTATTAGAGTACAGAATTTCAAAGTAGTTAGTAATAATCCTGTGAATTCAAACAGTATCCATTGTGATTTCACCTTTTGCCATTTCTAATTGTACTGATCTTGGTTGTTTTTTTCTTTTGGTAAGTTTGTGTTAAGGGTTTGTGTGTTTTGTTTATTCTTTCAGAGAATCATGGATGCTTTGTGTTTTTTGGTATCAATTTCATTAATTTCTGGACTGATCTTTATATCCTTTTTTGTATTAGCTTTTGATTTGGATTGTTTTTTTTTTCTAGAACTTTGAGGTATATGACTAGGTTATTTATTGAGTCTCACTGTGTTTTTCTGATGTGAGCATTCACAGTTTATAAACTTCCCTCCTTGGAGTGCTTTCATTGTGTCCTATATGTTCTGGTATATTGTTCTGGCATTACCATTTGATTCTAGTAACTATCTAATTTATTTCTTGACATTTTTCTGTGACCCTTTGATTATTCATAAGTATTGTTTAATTTCAGTGTATTCTCATGATTTCAGTGGGGTTTTTGCCATTGATTTCTAGTTTCATTGCATTCGTTCCATAAATATACATGTAATAATTTCAATTATTTTGTATTTACGTAATCACGCCTTCTTAGCTAGTATGTGGTCTGTTTTGCAGAAAGTTCCATGTGCCCCTGGGAAGAATATTTTTTCTTTTGTTGGGTGGCACACTCTATAGATAATCTATTAAGTTTGTTTGTTTGAAAGTATGATTCAACTCTTATATTTCTTTGTTTCTTTTCTGCTTGATATGTTTGCCATAGTGAAGTATTGAGGTCTCCCAGTATAACTGTGTTGATTTCTAATTGATCTTTTTTTTCCCAAGAATATTTGTTTTATGTTGTTGGGTACACCAGTGTTTATTCCATGTTTATAATTTTTATCTTGTTCAATTATTCCCTTAACTAATATGTAATGACATTATTTGCCTCTTATGATGAGCATTGGCTTGAAGTACAGTTTTTATGAAAATAGCTGTCTTATTTACTTTTCTCCTTGCTAGGACAAAATACCCAACACCTGAAGTTAAATGGAGAAAGATTTATTTAGCTCACAATTTGTGGAGGTTTTAATCCATATCAGGTATGTCTAAGGCAGGGTGATGTGGCAAAAACAAGAGCAAAGGGGAGAAGCAAACCTCTTTTCCAACCCCTATACTCTATGCAGTTTACGTGCTGAAGGGCGGGTGTAGCGCTCACACTCCCAGTTCCAGCACTAGGCAGTGAACCAGTCACAAACCCTAGATTAAGCTGCCTCTGAAAAGCCTGCTCCTCCATGACCTCATGAAGCTTTAGGGGAACATCCAGACACAAACCACAACAATAGCATAGCCATTCTTACTTGTTTTCAGGATCCTGTTACATGGCATATTAGTTTGCATTTTTTGATTTTTAGTCTCTGAATTTGATTTTGGATTAAATGTACTTCTTGTATAGAGTATACAGTTGGAGTTTTTGATCCAATCTGTAAGTCTTTGTCATTTGATTGGGGACTTGAAATCATTCACATTTAGTTATTACTGAACAGTATTGACCTATTCCTATCATTGCATTAATTTCTTATTGCTGATTTCCTTTTTTGTGCTAGCAGCTCACCCTGCTTGGTGTATTCATTCTTTTAAGACTTTGGGGGCATCACTGGCTTCATCATGTCTTTCTAGGATATATTTAAGAATATTCTGGAGTGCTGATTTTATGGTCATGAACTTCTTAAGGTGCTTTTTGTCATGGCAAGATCTTATTTTTCCATCAGTTTTGAAATCCAGTTTTTTAGGATAGTCTGGGTTGGAAATTCTTTTCTTTTAGGACTTGAAACACTTCACTCCAGGTTCTTTTGGCCCTTAAGCTTTCTGTTGAGAAGTCTGCTATATTTCAATGGGTTTACCTTCATAAGTGGTTTGTTGCTTTCTGTAACAGCTTTTATGATTATGGCTTTGTGCTGGACTTCTTTGATTTTGACTATAGTATGTCATGGAGAAGAATTTTTCTGATCATGCCTATTTGGGGTTTTATATGTATCACTAATCTGTATACAAAATTCTTCCCCCATATTTGGAAAGTTTTCTACTATTATTTCTGTTTACAGTGCTATATGTGCTGTCTTCTGATTTTTCACCAATTCCAATTAATCTTAGTCTTTGCATCATCTAGTAGCAGTTGGATCCATTTTTTATAGTTTCTTTTATTTAAAGTATCTCTCAGTATATGTTCACCTGCATCAGGTCTGTCTTCTTATTCTGACATGCTGCCCTCACATTGACATTTTTGAAACCCATGATTTCAGTAGAACTTTTAATCTTGCATTTGTTTGGTACCTTTTCACTTTTGCTAATTCTTTGCTAAAGAATTCATGTTTAGTGTTGTTTTGTTTAGTTCATATTGCTTATTATTAGTGTCTTCTCTGTATTCACTGATTTTGTTAAGTCCATTATCTGTTAGTTTGTCCCTTACTGAATTTTTAGTCTCCTCTTTTATCATTTCAAATAATCCAGCTGTGTGGCTTTTGATTTGCTTACCTTTGGTGCCCCATGGGTGTACTTCATGGAAATTTGGCAGTGTCAGGAACATTTTGTTGCCTTATCTTCTCATGTGTCTATTTTATTTTATTATTTATCTACTTATCTATTTTTGCTGAGATTTGCAGGTCTAATATAGTTGAAAGATTTTTTGTAGTATGGAGATCTCATTGTTTACTGTCTGCTTTGCAGTGATGTACTCTAGGCATGACTACGTCTAGGTCTTTGCTTCTGTCCCGAGATACAACCACGTCTGTTAATTTGGTAGGGGAGTGCACAGTGTAAATAGCGCTGCACCCAGTTGTCTGGAAATGGACTGTAGTGTTTTTGAAGATACAAAGACAAAGCAGATACTGCTATACAGGAAAAAAAACAATACCAACAAGTATGGCACACTGGCAATAAACAATGAAATCAACAACAGTAGACAGAAAGAGAAACTTGATGTTGACAAACTGGGTATAAATATATTGACACACCATAACATACCATAACAAATAAAGCTACCACTGTATTGTCCTTGCCATAGAAAAAAGATCTATAATTATAGTAGAGACAGAAAGACAAATCTAATGCTGACATACCATAAATTCCTACTAACTTACCACCTATAACAATAGAAAATAATTCAACAATAATAGCATAGAGTTAACTAAATATGTAAGATTAGTAAAACAGTGTTTATACTAGTAAAGCTACAGGTGATGGGAATGTGAGAATGAAAGAAGTAAAAGTTGAGAAGTAAAGATGAAAAGGAGAAAGAAATGAGGTAAAGAATCATTAAAGATAATAGAAAATTAATAAAATCAATAAAAGTATCAGAGAAGAAACAAGAAAAAGAAGAAAACTTAATAATGAAAAAAGGAACAATAAGAGAAAAAGTTAAAGAAAAACAAATGAAAGGAAATAAAACCATAAGAAATAAGTTTTAAAAATTGTTCTGTTTATAAATGAGTGAATTTTTATTTTTTATTTTTAATTTATTTTAGAAAAGAAAAAAAAAGAGACTAACAACAACAGACCCAAAACAATAACAGTATAGGTTTTCAAAACAAGATGATAGAAATTTAACAATGGTTATAATATTGCATATTGTTACCTTTCAAAGGGTTGATTGGTTTACCAGATATAGACATGTAAAATTGATCTAATCATGTGTATTAACTTTTTTTCGAGGACTAATGCAATTAATAGTACAGTTACTGTAGCTATCTTTTATACACACACACACACACACACACACACAAATTTATGTATTTTTCCTTTTCCCTTCCTTCTTTCCTCCTTTCCCCTATCCCAGTTACTTTTCATCTTTGAGAAGTTTCGTACCCTTACACAATATTTATTGTAGATTGTGAATCATATTTGCTCTTTCAGTTTCTTACACTAGGGAAACAATACAGTATTTACCTATGTGAGTTTGATTGATTTCACTTATGATTGTGATCTCAAGTTGCATCCATTTACTTATGAAAGCCTCAGTGCATTCTTTTTTATAGCTCAGTAGTCCTCCATTGTATAAAAATACCACATCTTTTTAATCCATTTCTAGATTGATGGGCACTTGGGATGTTTCCAAGATCTGGCTATTACAAATTGTGCTGCTATAAACATGGGTGCATATATATCACTGTGGTATGATGTTTTTAGTTCTTCTGGGAAAATGCCCAGAAGTGGGATAGCTGACTCAAATGGAACCTCTAAACCTAGCTTTTTGAGGAATGTCCACACTGATTTCCACAGTGGTTGTACCAGTCTACAATCCCACCAACAGTGGAAAAGAGTTCTTTTTCCCCACAAGTACCCCTCCTCCAGTATTTGTTATTGGTTGATTTTTTTATTTTGGCCAATTTTTCAGGGGTGAGATGGAATCTCAGTGTTGCTCTAATGTGCATTTCTAGAATGACCAATGATACGAATATTTTTTCATATATTTACTTGCCATTTGTATTTCTTCATCTGAGAAGTATGTATTCATCTCATGCGCATTTTTGTATTGGGTCTTTAAATTTTGGGGGCCTGATTTTTAAATTCTTTATATGTTCTAGATAGAAGTCTTTGAGGGACAGTTGGCTAGGATATTTTCCTAATTAGTGGGTTTCCTTTCCACTTTGTTGGAGATTTATTTTGACATGCAAAAACTTTAATGAGATCCAAGTTGTTGACTCTGGGAAGTATTTCCCATGCAGTTTGCTCATGAACTCTCTCCCTACTCCTGTGTCATCAAGGTTTCTACCTACTTTTTCTTCAGCATATTTAGTGTTTCTGTTTTAATATTTAGATCTTCAATCCATTTTGACTTTAGTATAGTGCATGACGGTAGACATGGGTCTAGTTTTAATTTTTACCATAGGGAAAGCCAGTTTTTCCAGCACTACTTATTAAAGAGTCTTTCTTCCAGTGAACATGTTTGGCCCCTTTCTCAAAGATGCAGTGGCTGAATATGTTTGTAGTTGTGGCTGTATGTTCTAATCTGTTCCAATAAATGAGTGGATTTTTTTCCAGTTTCTGCAGTATTTGAATCAACTATATATGATAGAGCCAAAGTCAGTAATTACTAAGTCGTATTTTGTTTCTGCACTCACATTTTTTGTGTTTTCATGCCCTACCTTTACTGCTGGGCTGTGTACCTGAAGTTGTGACTTTCTCCTATGAATTTTGAGGTGTTGTATCACTCCTATAAGCTCCTCTGTCCATATACCCCAGGCTATGCAACTGACTAGAATGAGGTATATTTTTGCTTACATTGTTAAATAAGAAAAACAAACAGACCACTGATTTCTGTGCTGGATGTAAGCAGTGGCATGGGGGTTCAGGCAGACCATTGGGCTTAATGCCAAACTTGCAGACCAGTCATCTCCAAGAACCATGTAAGACAAGCATGGCTTCTTAACAGGGAGGGTAGGACCCTGTGTTCTTTTTGGCCTGAGTTTAAACCATTCCTTCTCCATGACTTCCTTTAAGACCATCTCCTAATTACTGTGGTGGAGTGACACTAGAATCTTTATAGTTTTTCTATAATTGTTTGGTGGCATAGACTTAAGTAATTAACTAAGAATAAAATCTCATGCTGTTTTTGCAGTTTATGATAAGCATGCACTTTTCTTTGGGCTGGTGATGGTGACTCAGACTGGTTTTTTCCCCCTCTCCCTAGAGCTCTCCAGTTTTACTTTGTATTAGTGTAGTGGAGTCAGATCCTCTGCCCCAGGAGCTTGGATCTGCTTTCCAGGCTGTTTTATGTTTTTTTTCTTCATTGTATTATTTTTCTCTACCTTCTCTGTAGTTTTTTTTAAAGAGAGATTTTATGTTTGTTAAAGATAGGAAAAGAAACTTGTTCTGCAGAGCGAATTTGGGCCAAGTAAAAGGAAAATAGTATACAGCGTGAGAGTAGACTACTGTGGAAGAGAAAACACAGTAGCCTTCTCTGTAGTTTCTAGTTTTCCTGTCATCTCTGCCTCAGGTCCTGGAAATACACTTTTTTTTTCTCTTTACGAGGTTGTTTTTTTTTTTTTTTTTTTTTTTTC
>PVJX010011940.1:0-18364 GCA_004027295.1 Dolichotis patagonum | reverse complement strand
TTTTGTAGGTTGTTTGGTGGTCCTATTGGTATTCCATTTTGGGGAGGTAGTCGAGTGGATGGGAGGAAGTTTCATTTTATGATTTCCAAGTTTTTTGCAATCTGGATTTGAGTAATGCAATGTATAAACATTTTTTATTTAACTGGATCAGTTTTGAATTTAGAGCAGTAAAAATCTGGAAGATTTCTAGAATTTTTTTAGGGAGGTTATAAAATAAAAGATGTACCACTGTGTCCCTTCCTATACCTTAAAATGGAAGTGGCTATCCATTTTTCTGTGTGCCTAACTAAAGTTATAAGATGTTTGTGAACTTATTTGATATTTTTATTTGGGGACTGACCTGACTACATGTAGCTCTATACAGAATGATAAGGTGATGTGTTTATATTTCTCAGTGAGGTATGACATAGGCGTTAATCACCTGATTAGTATTTACTCTGGATTCCATTTCTAAGGAAAATTGGAATGCTTGGAAAATTATTTGGTACAGTTACTTCTACCCTTGTTTTAAACTATAGGTTCTCATGTATTTAGCTATGTGATTGTTTCATAATACTCTACACTCTGGGATCTTTAGTATGTATGAATAGATGTTAGGGGTTTGGTAAACATAAGGATAAATTTTATGCAAAATTTTGAATGTAAGCACATTTTCCTGATTTGGGGTTTCATATCTTTTATCAGGTTTTTCATAGAAAGCTTTCAGTAGTGACAGCTTCGTAAGCATATTCAAAGATTATCAACTAACATTGTCTGGGAAAAAGTCCTAGTCTTCTTCTCAAATTGAGTCATTGCTATAAACCTCTGAAATCTATCCTTGGACTCCATGCTAGGACTTCCAGGCAGTAGATACCTTAGGGAAGAAACTGAGCCAAAATAAACCTTTACTTCGTTTGATTTGATCATCTTACATATTATAGCACCTTTCTTCAGTTTCTTACCCATTCATATTTTTAATCTATGTGGTACTTAAATTGAAATGGTTTAAAAGTGATGATCTGTTGGCTGAGTGATTGTGGACTAATGAGAATCAAGTTAGAAACAAGTGAGCATTTCACAGATAAGTAAGAACTAATAGAAACTGGCTTCTACCGTGCACTGATTATTTCACCATTGTTACTGTCACACTGGGATAGCCTACATTTGGTGAAAAAAAAAGAAAAGGAATATCTTTTAACACAAATAGACATTTCTGTAAAGAAGGCACGTAGCCAGCAAGTACATGAAAAAAAAAAGACGTCTGAAATCACTAATTGTCAGGAAAATGCAAACAAAAAGACAGTGACTATCACCTCACACTTGATAGGATGTTACAAAACAAAGACCAGAGGGAACAAATGCTTTAGGGATAGGGAGATAAAGGAACCTTGGATGCTATTGGTGGGTATGGAAATTTGTATAACCAGTAGAAAAAACAGTATGTAGAAATGTCAATGCACACACACAGAGGAATATTATATAGCCATAAAACAAGGAAATCTTGCCATTTGCAACAGCTTAGATGAATATGGAGAACATAAGTAAAATAATTCAGGGACAAAAAGACAAATACTATGTGATCTCACTTATATATATAGTCCAAAAATAATAACTCCTAGAAATAGAGTAGAATAGTGGTTTCTAGGTCCTGGAAATAAGAGAAATGGAGGGATGTTTATTGCAGTGTACAAAATTTCTGTTGTAAGAGGTGATGGATATGTTAATTTAATTATGATAGTCATCCAACATTCATCTATAAAATCACATCTTTGAGTATATAGTATCTTTATTTTTCAATTAAATATTTTTAAAAGGGTACTTTCTTTTTTATAGAAATTCTTGCTGTGTCTCTTCTTTGATTGATACAACTTGAATGAAGAAAAACATTTAAAGATGCCTCACCCAAGGAATTATAATGTATCTTTAAAAGCATAAATACTATTTTGGTATGCAATTTCCTTCATTAAATGTTTTATGGCAAACTTGTGTATTTTGTGAGTCTGAGTCAAAGCTGAGTATAGTATATTCGTCATTAACTTGTCAAAATTAATGTTTCAGCTGAAAGTATTGCTTTATAATACTCATAAACCATTTCCTTATATTAATCACTAACAGTAGACATTTGCTTCATTTAGGAGGTGGGTTTTTTTTTTTTAAAAAAACACCTTTTACCACCTCCTGAGCTATTACATAGTTTAAAGTGTAAAGAAGATGTGCAAGCCTAATCAGACGGTAATATGGACTTCCTAACTTTACAACTCATTCACACATATTAGCCTTAATGTACATAAGATTCAAGTCCTTCAAATTAATGCCTCAGTAAAATGAAAAGTTACTTCATCAAGGACCTTACTGATTGCTCATACATTCCTGAAGTTGCAGATTTTAAGTCTGTAAGTTTTGAAGATCTGTAGCAATGAAAATATATCATATTATGTACTTGTACTATATGTTCGTGCTGATTTTATAATGTACACATGTAATAGAATGAAGCTGTGAATAAATGACAGCATCATAAATCATCACTGAGACTATAGTTGATTTTCGAGTGATTTCCTCTGTCTTAAGTATCTGCTCTATTTAAACTGCTTTCACTGAAAAGATCTTAATGCCTTTGTAATCATTCTTATAACTTTGTATGCATTGTTATTGATTCTCAACATCTTTTGTCCTGTAGTAGGTCTGTACACTGCAGCATGAGTCTCACACTTAGAGTCTCATGTGTGATTCTGGATGCTACATTAAGAGGGGCAGAGAGGATATTATGTATTTATCAGCTGTCCCTCCCTCTGCCTCTCATCCTGTGTGTCCCTTTCCCTTTCTTCCCTCTTCTTTTCTTTTTATTTTCTCCTCTCTTCATTTTTGCTTCTCTCTTCCTTTTTGATCTTTCCCTCATCTTTGACCTCTACCTCTTTTTCCTAGCTCCTCCCCGCAAACAGGTTGTTGTTTTGTTACTGTATAGTACAAAAATCTTTAAGGACCTCCAAAACTTTGCATGTGGAAAGCCCCTTTGAATAAGTTTGACACCTACTAGTCTAGCATTGTTGTCAAACGTTTCCATAATTAATTTGGAGACATGGTGAATAATCTATTGTATTTGATAGAACAGTGAATCTATTAAAGCATGCATTTAAATGTTTATGATTCTTTATAAAAACCAAGACATAGAACTTAGAACTACCATCTTCCTCATTTCATCAAAGAAATAAATTGAGACCTTTTTTAAGTAACCGTTCATCTGTTTATATATAACTGAAGGTGTTGAAGTGCATGCTGTGCCATCAGTCCTAACTTGACTAGCATCGGTTTTTCTCATATTCTTTTTAATTAAATTTAAATGTGAATTTTTAAAAAGTAGTATTTTCAAAATATTTGACACATAGCCAAATGTTTATAACAATAAATGTGTTCGTATATGTTATTAAAAAACACATATTCCTGTGGTCACCAAAGGTAAAAAGGAATTCAAATCAAGACTGCTCATGTTTTATCATTTGTAACTTTATTCTTGAGTACTGTACCTTAAAATGGCAGTTTATGTGGTGATATCACCAGGGATCCTATATATTTTTTTCTGGGAAATTTTAAGAACTGAAGATAATAGTCTTCTTAAAAGATACCAATACTAGAATGATTTTCAAATTCAAATAAGAAGGAGATTGCTAGATAATAGAATCAAGACTTGAGAAAAATTATTGCTCTATAAAGCAATGTGAATGCTGGAAAGAATTGTCAAAAATAACTTTAAAGATTCTAAAAACTAGTCTTCCAATAAAGCCGAGTATTCAATAAAACAGCTATTTTTTTCAGTAAGAATGGTGAGCTCTGTTGTACTTTTTAACTTATTTTAGTATGTTTGCAATACATGAAGTTTATATGTAAATAATATAGCTTGATTCTTTTTTATTCCTTCCCATCCCCACTCACCTCCCCCCATCTCTAGATCCCCTTCACCGATTTTCATCATTATTAATATTATGTTCATATTTATGACATAAGTTTTACATAATTTAGGTATTTGGTACATGTATATGACACATCTGAAACCTTTTCCTCCTAACCCCTCCTCTCGGCCACAGTCTCTTGGACCACTTTATTTTGCAAAAGATCTGTCTTCCTGTTCACGTCTATCAAACCTTTGTTTGGCTCTTTGTTTACACTGTGCTTTACTCAAATGAGTGATACCATATGGTATTAAGCTTCTGTATCCAATTTATTTCACTTAACATTATATTTTCCAGGTCTATCTATTTTCCGACAAATGTTTCAAATTTATCTTGTTTGTCCTAATCCTATCTTCCCCATAGACTTGAAAGTCAGCAGTCTTGTAACAATCTTAGCTGTGAAACTGTACAACCACTGGAGGGGGAAAGTTTCACAAATATCCATGTCCTCCAAGGATTATCATTATTTAACCTATCTGGCAGCTCCCTGGAAAGGGCTTATTCACATTTCTCTTTATTTGATCTTATTCACCTTTGTTGAGGAAAAAAAAGTTTAGCACATTTGTTGAAAGCCATCAGACACAATAGTTTAACCCTGCCTCTAACTGAGGTAGCTGACTTTGACCCTGTGGAAGCAAAAATTGAAGGCTAAGGTAGAATTAAACCAACCCCTGTATAAGGTCCCTCAGAAAAGGCTGAAAGATCTCTTGATTCAAAGCATTTTTGAAAACCTATCCAATCACTTGCAGAGCATTAAGTGGACAGAAGAGAGACCTCAACTGCCATACATAGCAAGGAATACAGACTACAGAATTAGTGCAGGAAAGTCACTGAACAGCAGCAAAAACAGACCCGCAAAAACAGACCTGGGAGGAGGGAAATCTGATTTCCAAAGTTGCTACCTTGTATTATTCAAAGTGTCTAGTTTTCAACAGAAAATTAAAGCATAACCCCCCCCCCAATAAGGACATGTGGCTCATAGGAAAGGAAGCAATGAGCAGAACTGGTTCTGAGAAGCCCAGATGTTATTCTTACAAGTCAGAACTTTAATTGGGATATAAACAATCAAACCAGATCCAAAGAATTAAGGGAAAACACAAGAATGCTTTCTTACCAAGTATTGGTAAGAGATATAAAGAATCAAGTAGAAAATCTGGGGTTGAAAAGTTACATTAACTGAAGTGAAACTGCTAAAAGTGTTCAACAGTAGATTTAAGATGGCAGAAGTAAGGATCATGAAATATAAAAATAGGTTAATTTAGATAATCATATTTGAAGAATAAGAAAAATGAAGAAAGAAAAATGACCAGAGTTAAGAGACCTCAAGATAACTTCAAGTGTACCAACATGTATACTTGGAGAAAGGGACAGAAAGAATATTCAAATAACTATCAAAGTACAGTGAACTCAAATTAGGGTAAACTAAAAAGAATCCACATCTGGACACATGCTAGTGAAAATGCTGAAAGACAAAACCAGAAAGAATCTTGAACTCAGCAAGAGAGAAGGGATCTATGAACAAGGGATCCTTAGTAAGAGTAACAAACTAATCAGAAACTATGTGAACCAGAAGGTCAGTGGGATGAAATATTCAAAGTGATGAAAGAAATGGACTTACAAGAATTCTATATCTAGAAAAAGCTATCTTTCATAAATGAAAAATAATTAGGACATTCTCAAACACAAACGTAATTTGTTATCACCTTGCTCTGCAACAAATACTAGAGAGAATTCTTCAGGGTGAGATGAAAGGAAAGTACACATGGAATGGACCCAGTTTGTGATGGTTCAACTACGATTTTTTTTTGACATGAGAGTGCCAAAGCAGTGTACATTCAGTAGAAACCTTACTTTGAATTTTGAATTTGGAACTTGTGTCAAACTAGCGATGCCCTTTCATGATGCTTGGAGGCCTCATTGAGTCACAGCTCCCAGACAGCAAAGGGATAACAAGGCTATATAGCTGAGACTACAGTATACTACTTTGCAGCTATAATGTTCTGTAAATTAGATATTTTAAATGCATCTTTGACCTATGATATCTTCCACTTATAATGGGTTTCCTGGGCTCTAACCCCATGGTAAATTGAGAGCTACACATTTAAGATATTGACTTAAATATACATGAAAAAATAAACACTGCTGACTGTTTCTACATATGTAAATATAAAAGATAGTGTGAGGCATTGTAACTTTCTCCTGTCTTGAAAGGCAGCAGCTGCATCAAACACTAGTTGTAAAACTATTGATGGATTTATTATGTATAGATATATAATTTGAATGACTGCAAAAAGAAAGGATGAAGAGAGCTACTGTAGAAGTTTTTGTAAAGCATTGATAATTGTTGACATTAAAATAGATTGCGTTAGATTAAGATATTAATTGTAATTCACAAGGTACCCCTAAAGACTACTGAAACCAAGGAATTTGTATTTAGCTTTAGAAATCTCAGTGCTTTGGCATGCACTCAGAATCTAGATTAGATTTTGAGAGTGATGTTATAGATTATTTCTGAGGTTAAGCTTTGACAGTTTCTTATATTGTAAGCAGGTACAACGATATTTCCTAAGTAGAATATTTTAGTCTCCTTCAAGAAACTTTTAATAAAATACTTTAAAAATTCATGATCATCATTTGTCAGAACTTGCAAATGAATTATGAGTTTGTTCTTGTTCCAGTTTTTAAAATAATAGAACTAAACCAGGGATTTAGCTCAGCAGCATAAGTGCCTGCCTGGCAAGCGCGAGGTCGTGAGTTCAATCCCCAGTACTACAACTACTACTACTACTAATAATATACCAAAGAGAATTTAAGTTTTTCTTGCTTTTTCTCAGTATGATTTTTAATGTTGCAGGAGTTGCAGTACTAAAACATTGGTTAATAACATATTCTTTCTTGCTCGCTTTCTCTCTCAGTGCTTAATGACATATTTATTATCTGATGTTAAAATTAGTGTTTGAAAATTTCATGATACCCTTCAAGAAACTAAAGACAATGAAAAAAATCTCTGAGCTTCCCTTCAGTGTAATGTGAAGTATCTGTTACAAAATTTGTACATATAAGGTCCAGAAAACTATTTTCACTCAAGTAAAATGTCTGAAGAAAGGGTAGAAGTTTTTTCTCAAGAAAACAATAAAACTTACTGAAACTTTATTTTTTATATTCCTGGAGCAAGTGCTATAAAAGTTAGCTAACATTCCTAGTCCCACTGTTGAGTCTTTTTAATACAGTTTTCTGGATTTTAAAACTGAGTTATCTGTCAGTGAGCAGATTAAATGCATTGAGAAAGATAATTCAAATAAATATTTCTTAGGAATTTACTACGTTGGAGGCAGTATGGAAGTTTCAAAAAATAAAATGTAGTTCCAGTTTTCATTTACTTGCTGTGAAAGACAAATGTGAAGCGCTATAATGTGGTGAAAAAGGGTTGCTTTTTAATTAATGATTATTTTAAAATTTAAGAATTAAAATAAAAGTTAATTATAATGGATTTTTAGTATAACTTAATTTTTGGAACTTATATAACCTAACATTCAGTGAATTACAGAATAGACTAACAAAGTTCTATATCATAAATGCATTGCATTTTGCATTATACTGTTGACTTGTTCCTTTGTGGAGAGCATCAGCAGTTTTGATTTGGTGTTGGTTCTGTTTATAGAAGGAAGAGCTAATGTGGCAAACAAAATGAATAAAAGCTCTGAACAGTTTTATTTGTGTCTTGAACTGCCTGCAAGTAGCACCAAACAAGGACTGCAGTGCTTCTGGGGTTGACTGTCAGGATCAGAGATGTTCAGCAGACAAAGTAAGATTCTTTGTTGAGTAGGAAGCTGTTGAACTGGTGCTCTCAGAAGGCAGTACCATCTTCTTCCCTCTCCCTCTAGGGATCATAGTCTCCTTATTTAGGCTTTGTTTACCAAGTTTAAAGAGAGAGTAGCTTAGCAATTTTGTGGTAATGTTTCAGCTTAGAGGCAAGCAGTGCATAATTGAAGGAGGGAGAAAGGGAGCAGTTTTAGTAAATAGATAAAGTTGTGATCTTAACCTGCATAGATTCAGAGCAATAATCTCAAGGGATGAGACTTTTTAGTCATGATATAATTTTTTTCTTTAATGTACTTGTAAAATATTTTATTTACTTCTGCAACAAAACCATTGTAGTATTTTAAGGAAATTTAATATTAAGTTACATTTATTATTTTTAACTTGTGAAATCCTAATTAAATGAACGATCTTCAACGATGATTGACCTAGGTAGTAGTTACTGTGAGGAATATGTAATGTATTCCCAGGCATACAGATACTAAAGTAAACGGAAAATTTATAATTTAGATTTCCATGAAAACTTCTGTCTTCACTAGAATATAGCCATATCTTTTTCAGCATTAATGTTTAAAGCTGAAAAATTGTTGACCTAGAACAACTTAGGCTACTTAATTTTTAAACCATCATCCTTCTGCATATGGAGTCTTAGGAATAATGGGTCACAGGAATGACCAGGATAATAAGTCAAATTAATTCAAGAAAAACTGTGTTCATAACTGTATCAGTTATTGTGACAGATGCAGATAATACAGTGGTCCTTTCCCTTGAATAGCTCACAGTCTAACAGAACTCAGGATGCTGGATCAGTGAAAGAACCTATCCCTAAATCCCATCCCATGATCTCTGGACCTGTTAAACTGGGTGAAAAGGAATATGCAAGATCAAGGGAATACTTTAAAATGTTTTGGCAGGAAAACTGTGGACTTGGAATGAACTTTAGGTTTGAAAAACTAATATATGTTTATGATATAAACATTATATGCTCAAACAGCACAACAGGAAAATGAGATGTAAATTTCCTTCCCACCTGTCTCAGAGCAATCTAGTTTCTTTCCCCAGAGGCAACCATTACTGCCACCAATTTCTTGTGTATTTTTATAGAGAAAATTTATGCAGATACTAGCATTTGTGTATGTAATCTTACCTTTTGGTTTTGCGCAAAAGTAGTATACTATGAGCACTTTTCTAAACCTTTTTGCAGTGAACAGCCTAATCTGGAGTTATTTTTATTAAAACTTGATGTTTCTAGAGCCATTTTAGCTCACAGCAAAAGTGAAAGGACGATACAGACATATTCCATGTATTTCCTGTCCCCATAGATTCATAGCCTTCATCCTCCATTATCAGTGTCTCTTTCTATAGTCTTACATTTGTTACAATTGATGACCCTGCATTGACACATGATTAACACCCTAATTCAGAGTTTACTTTGCAGTTCACTCTTGGTGTTTTGTATCTTGTACCTATGTTTGAACAAATGTATAATGATATGCATCCTCCATTGTAGTATCACGGAAAAAAGTTTCACTCTCCTAAAAATCCTTTATTCTCTCCCCAACCTCTGGAAATCATTGATCTTTTTGTTGTTTACATTTTTACCTTGTCCATAATGTTATATAGTTGGAACCATATACTGTGTATCCTTCTCAGATGAATTCTTTCAGTTAGTCCATGCCTTTACTTGGGTTGATAGCTTATTTCTTTATAGTGTTGAATATTATGCCATTATCTGGCCACAGTTTATTTATCCTTTTACCTAGTCAAGGACATCTTTGTAGTTTTGAGCTTTTGTCAGATATGAATAAAGCTGCCAGAAATATTTACATACAGTACAAGTTTTTATATGGGCATAAGTTTTAAAGTCTAAGAGTAAATACCAAGAAGGTAACTTCTGGATCACAGGGTATACTTATGTTTTGTAAGAAATTTCCAATCCATCTTCCAAAGTGGCTGTACCATTTTTCATCCCTACCACATCCTTGGAGAAACGTCTAAATCAGTATAACTAGAAATGTCTTTTTCTTTTATTTTTGGCTTTTTATTTTATTTTACAAGCTCACAGAAAGTTATAAAAATAGCACAGAGGGACCCTATGTACCCATCACCCAGCTTCTCCCACCTGTGATAGTTTATGTAACTGTCATGCATTTTCAATCCCCAGAAATTGACTGCCATAGTATATTTACCTAGACTACAGTGCCTTTTTCTTTTAATTCCTGAAAAGTATTCCATTATATAGCTGTGCCACAGTTTATTTAACCAGTCCTTTATTGATTGACACTTAGATTGTGGCATTAGTAGTAGGAGAAGCACAGAAAACAGTATCTGTGCATTAAGGGCTACTGATAGCATATACTCTTTGCTTTTGTGTGAATAAGAAAAAAGTGCCCTAAGGGGATACAACCTCATAAGCATGAGGCTTGGAAGGCAGACTATAACCTAAATAACTCTGTTTAACACCTCTGCATGTATATCTCTTTGTACCTATGTGGAATCCATATGTAGGATAATGGAGTCTGCTTTAAACGCTGCAGCATGACATCAGTGCTCCAATTTGAAATTTTGAAACTGTCCCTGTCAGAATTGGTAAACCCCCTTCCATGTAGACCTGTATCCTTCTTCACCCTTCCTCAGTACCTCAGGCATTGTATGTTTTCTATTTGTACATATGTCTATACACTGGAATGTAAACTCTTTTTGATAGCAGAAACTTCATATATTCATCTTTGTATCTTCCTTACTCTATTATTATTGCTTTTTATTAAAGTGCTCAGTGATTTTTTTGAGAATTATTTCTAAGGTAAGGGTGTTAAGAGGAGTGAATTTTAAAAAATACCCCTCAATTCTTGAAGAAAGTGCCTTAAGATTTTTAAATCCAAGTTATTTTGAATTGAAATACCTACACATACCAAAATTATAGGAGAGAAAAAGGGTGTGTTATGAAACCAACTAATTAATGATAAAGTACTGCCATTTCAAAGGCATTAATCATTATAGTATTGAGAAGAACAAAATAGAGTAGCTCTCTCCTTGTAACATTGTAAGCAAGTTATTGGGTTTTAGTTCCATTGAATATTAAAACAGGAATAAGAATGATACTTCATAAAGGTGTTTTAAGAACTTACAGGGTGTGCAGAAGGAATTTATACTGCTACAGATAAAAGAAAGTATTTTTAAAGTTCTATTCAGAGTGAACCTAAACTATGTTATATATATTGTATGATTATTTTATATAAGTACAATTCCAAAAAGTTGCATAAGTCTTGTGCCCTAAGAATGCTTCATTTCATCAGCTCTTAACTTATATATGCTATTGATTTAGCAGGAAAAATGTTCATTTTAAATACTGGCCTTCTTACTACTTTAGCACTGGAAATGAGTTTTGAAGTTTTAATTATAGTAAATCTGGTACACATCAACCCTGCTAAAAACACACTTACAGAACTGGAGAAGTAGTCCTAAAATTCATGTGGAATGAGAGGAGACCTAGAATAGCAAAAGCAATTCTGGGCAACAAGGACAAGAAGGAGGATATCACAGTACTGGACATCAAGTTATACTACAAAGCTACAGTAATAAAAAACAGCATAGTACTGGCAAAAACCAAAAGCATACCTGTAGATAAGTGGAACACAATAGAAGGAACACAAACAACTCCAGGTATACTCATCCATGTTATTTTTTACAAAGGGGCCAAATCCCTTTGGTGGAGGGAAAACAGGTTCTTTAACAAATGATGCTTCTAAAACTGGCTATCTGCATGTCAAAGGTTAAACCTGGATCCATATTTCTCACCTTACACTAAACTAAAACTGGAATGGATCAAAGATCTAAACATTAGAACAGAAACACCTAATCTTCTGGAAGACAAAATAGGCAAAACTGTTGACGACATAGGTGTAGGAAAAGACTTTCTGAACAAAACCCTGGTTGTACATGAAATACTACCAAGAATCAACAAATGAGATCACACCAAATAGAAAAATGCCAGCTATATGTCAGACAAAGGTAATCTAATGCCTAGAATATATAAAGAGCTCCAAAATATTAGATCCCCTGAATTTAAAGACCCAGTTAAAAATGAGCATCTTAAAGGACACTTCTTAGATGAAATGCAAATGGCCAATATATATATGAAAACAATGTTCAACATCACTGGCATTTTGATAAATGCAAATAAAAAACAACACTGAGTTTGTTGTTGGAATGGCTACCATCAAGAATCAATTGATAACAAATGCTAGTGAGGTTGTGGGGAGAAAGGAACCCTTCTTCTTTGTTGGTTGAACTATAAACTGATACAACCATTATGGAAATCAGTACTGAAACTCCTCAAAAAATTAAAAATAGAAATTCCATTTGATCCAGCTATTCCCCTTCTAGGTATCTTTCCAAAAGAGTTAAAGACATTGTGCCAGAGTGATATATGTATACTCAGTTTTCAGCAGCAAAATTCATAATAGCTAAATTTTGGAAGCAGCCTATATGTCCATTGTTATGGTTTGTGTCTAGATATCCCACTAAAGCCTCATGCGGTCATAGGGTTTTTTTTTGAAAGTGGCTAAATCTAGAATGTGTGATTAATTTGTAGGGCAATGCTGGGATTAAGGATGGGTGAATGCTGGATCAGTCCACTGATTGGATTGGCACCACTACAATATAATGGACAGAAAGAGGCTTTCTGTCCATTGTATTGTCACTCTCGTTGTTGTTGCTGTCTTCTACCACCATGAGCTGTTGCCCCTCTGCCTTGTGGTGCCCTGCCTTGGAACCAGCCAATTATGGACTGAAACCTCTACAAACCGAGCTAAATAAACCGTTCCCCTTTAACATTGGGTCTAGTATTTTGTCCCAGCAATGAGAGAAAAGTAAACAAGATATCCATCAGTAGATGAATGGATTTTTAAAAATGTGGTATTTATATACAATGGATTATTAGTCTCCCATAAAAAGGAAAAGCTTGAGTCATTTGTAGGAAAATGGATGTTCTTTGAGACCATAATGTTAAATGAAGTAACTGAGACACACAACTTAAATATCTCATGGTTTCTCTTACATGAAAATCTCTCTCTATCCCTATCTCTCTGTCTCTACATATATATGAAATCAAAGATAATGGAAAAAAATATACTGTAGACAATGTATCTAAAAGTATACATTGATTTAGTATAATTGTCTTAAATGTTTTATATATTCTTTGGCCTATTAGTCTGATTTTCAATCTTTATATATGACAATTAACTTTATAAGGCCTTACAAGATAAATAAATGAATCTCATACCAGAAAAAGAAAAAAAGAGGGGGAATTGAAATATGTACATGTACCAATTCCCTACAGTGAATATAATCATTAGGTACTGCAAACATGTGTTAAAAAAGTCACAAATGAGCTAAAAATATACGAGATAAAAAGCAAAATTCATCTTCTCTTGTATGTATTTTAAATTAGCAATGTAACTAAATGAAATTTAGCCAACTATACAACCAAGTTGGCATAAATCTTATGCAAGTGACAAGTTAAAATAGATAATTGTACTTTCACAAATAACTTGATTTTGGATATTAAACCCAGGAAGACACAATGAATTGCTTGACATTCATATTAGGTATTTGTATTTGCTTGTGTATGATGTTTAAGGAGATGGTTGGGGAAATTGTACTGAAGAAAATGTGGAAAATACTCTTGGATTCTAATGTTGACAGTGAATTATCAAGTGAGAATTGTTTTGCCAGCAGCACATTGTTTTTTTCATTTTAGGGAATGAATGTTGCTTGAGAAGAAGAAAACATTTGTTTTCCTTTGCTATTTGCTATAAATAGTTTTTTTATAGACAAACCAACAAAGTAACTTGGATTCATTTTGAGATAGAACATTTATTTTATAGTAACTGATGTTAGCTATGATATGTTTTTACCTGCATTTCAGGAAATAAAGCAAGTTGGGTTGATTCTGGTAGGTTTTATTTTTCAATGTTAGTTCTAAAATCAGATTGTGTGCAACTCTGAATCATGGTTCTATAAATTCTTGGCTATACTAAGTAAATTACAGTATATCTTCCAGTAAAATTATAAGAATCCTGTAACATTCGGGATGCATTTCTTGAGAGTGTTTATGAATTGGAGGTTAGTTTCCTCCTAAATTGGGTATGTTTTTATTCAGCTAACATTGACAATCACAGTCAACTACCA
Organism: Dolichotis patagonum; assembly: GCA_004027295.1. Classification (NCBI taxonomy): domain Eukaryota; kingdom Metazoa; phylum Chordata; class Mammalia; order Rodentia; family Caviidae; genus Dolichotis; species Dolichotis patagonum. The sequence goes on along the minus strand of PVJX010011940.1, from coordinate 4,430 downwards.
TTTGAGAACTGTCTATGTATTTGAAACTTTACTTTGGATTAATAGGAGTGTAAGTAATTGAACAGTGCCTTTTTATTTTGGCAAACATTCTTACAAGGATGAATAGGATGGGCACATTTATCTTGTGAGTCTATGTGTTTATGTAGAAATGTATTTCTTATTAATACTGGTTTGTGGACTTCGAGTATATATAGCATAATTTACAAAATTGCTCTTCCACTGGAGTATATGTAAACTACTATTTAAGAAAGTGTCTAATTCCATAGCTCTAAGGTTATATTCAGTTTTTAATGCAAATTGATATAATGAGATTATATATAATTTAATAAAATATACATATATACTGTATCTATATTTTACACCTGTCATTATCCCTGAATCTATGAAGAACCCTGTTAGAGTATGTGTTTGGATGCCTCTTCCCAAATCCTCATGTCATGGGAGGCAGCTAAATCTAGAGTTTGTGATTGATTCATGGTCCAATGCTAGAATTAAGGGTTTGCTACACCCACCCTAGGGCAGGTAGCCTACATACAATATAAAGGAAGAAAAGAGGCTTGCTCTCTCCTATCTTGTTGCTTTTACTATCTTCCATTGCCAAGAACTATTGCCCCTTTGCCAAGTGCTACCCTGTCTTGTAGTCAGCCAATTATAGACTGAAACCTCTACAAACTGTGAGCTAAATAAACCTTTCCTCCTTTAACTTTGAGTGTTAAGATGTTCTGCCTCAGCAATGAGAAAAGTAACTAATGCAAACCCTAATGCAAAGTAATTATCATTTTGTTATTTTTCTTAATAGTCTTTCATTCTGTAAAGTAGCTATATACCAGTGGGTAGGTAAGTGGGTATTTGTAATAAGAGAAAACTCGCCACCCTGTAAGAGCCTTCATTTAAAAAAAGTCCAAAACCAACAGTGCTTCTTCAGCCCTTTGACAAGCTTTCTAGATTTAGTCCTTTCTTTTTTATTCATCCTAACAGGTGAGTGTAAGACACAAATTTTGACATAGTTTCCCGAATCATGGTTTTCGTTTTTCTTTCTTCTCTGTACTCCCAAATTAAGTGGTCCTCCTTTTCTCCCAAATTAAGTGGTCCTCCTTTTCTCTTTAATACCTATTTTCTTATCATGTGTTCCCTTATAATTAATTCTATTTGTGTGTTGTCTCCTTCATTTACTAGGTGATTAATATGGGAGGTCTTTTAGTTCTCATCCCCAATGTATAATAGAGACAGTACTCCTCAATGGTTTCTTTTACTAAATTGATACAATCAATTACAGTATTGCCACTTGTTTATCCTCTGGAATGGCCCTGCACACATTGTAACCCATTGTCTTTAGAGAAAGAGGGGCAAGGAAAACCTCTTAGCTTTCTATGTAATCTCTTTTAATCTATACAACTCTATGCCCTGAATACTTAGGGCTTACTTGCTTCCTGGCAACAGACTAAGACCTCTAAGGGGTTAGTGTTCACCACTCCAATTGTGGTGAGTTACCTAATGGTCAGTTTGTAACTCAAGTTGAACTGAATCAGTGCAGCTCTGGGTGTGAAAGAACCACCTGAGGATTGTTCCCAACAGCATAAAAAGCAGAACGGGAGGGGAGGATGTTATGCCATTGATTTTCCTGGAGAAGCTTGTTGCACTGGTTTTCCTAATATGAACTTAGCTGTTCTCACTGTGGAACTCCAGTGGCGCAATCAGTTAGTGTACAGTATTTATACAGCTGTTATCAGAGGAGCTCGATTCCTCACTGTCACTGAAGATGGTTGCTTTTCTTTACATGAGAGCTCTGGTCCTTACCTTGAGTGTTGCTTCCTGACTCCTGTGCAGATCCCTCAACCTTCTGGCACAGATGCCTCATCCTGCGGGCACAGACTTTCTAGCTTTCACTACTGACCTTTGGGCTTTCCCTGTGCAGATCCTTTATACAGACTTTCATGAGACATTGTCATGGGCTCAGCCTCCAGCTGGACTTATGGAGGACATTGCCATGGGATCCAGGCCTTCAGTTAGATTCTTTGGATCTCTAGTGCATGGACAAATCTGCACTCTTCTGCATTTGACTTTTTAGGTGACTATTATAAAATAATCCTATAAATTATGTGTCCTGTATTAAGTCTATTCCCTTGAAAACTCTGTGCCATCACCCTTTACTGAAAATAGCCTGGAAGACTAAAATATAAGAAGTGGTTGAGGTGAAGAACTCCAGTCAGCAGCATAAACAGTAATTTTTCCTCTAATATGGTGAAAATCAGGAAACCAGGGAGCCCCTGGTCATCTAAGGAGGTATGAACTTTTCCAGATAGAAATTAGAATAAATCATGCTAATTACTGTCACAGTGATTGAAACCTGATAGGTGTCCTTTCTCAACTACAAAAAGGTAGTCTCTGTTTTTCAGGACTGGAGAGAAAACCGGAACAATTTAAAAGTTCTTAACTCAGTCTGGAGGCACAGCCATTTCCGTGAAGGGGAAAGATCCTCCAGTTCTACAACTCCTCCTCAGTCTCAGTTACATTAGATGATTGCACCAGTTAGAACATTTCTGCACTTTGATTCTATTTGAGAAAAGCATTCCTGCAAGGAAAAATGTCATAAAATTACAAGGTGGTTTATCCTTCATCCCCTCTTTGACACCTTATTCTTGAATTCTAGTAGATGAAATTTTTTGATCTTGCTAAGAAGTAAATTGTTTAAATTCACTTATCTCTGACTTGATAGCAGGCCTCATAGTTGACAGAATCGTGGCAATTAAGGCCATTAACTCTTTTACCCAGTCCCATTTTTCTCATTGATGGCTGAAAATTCTGTTTAACTGGTTGTTGGATCTCGAGAAACTATTAATTGATGAACATGACTTGTTATTGAAGAACACTGTGGTCCTCCTTACAATCAACGGTAATCAAATAGTCCAAAAGAATCCTTGAACAGTGGTTCAAAATGTAGTACATGTAGCTAATCTAGGATTCTATGGATAAACTTTAATTTTTTTTCATTAAGGTCTCTAGATTATGCCAATGAATTAATACCTTCCTGTGGCTGCCCATCAGGCAGCTTGTATTACTGGCGGTGATCTAATCACTTTTATTAGTATTTTTACTACTGAAATTAATTTTACAAAGAACTGTGCAATAGGATACTCATGCATGTATCACCAGTGGTTCAAGCCACCTGGCAGTGAGATACATGAATTATAGTCCCATTGTGAATGTGTTAACCCTTCATGAGCTAACCTTTTTTGTGTGTGTGTGTGTGTGTGTGTGTGTGTGGTACTGAGGACTGAATCCAGGACCTTGCTTATGTTAGGCAAACACTATCTTGAGCCTTTTTATTTTGTTTTATTTTATTTTGAAGTTGCCCAGGCTAGCCTTGAATTTTGAGAGATCCTCTTGCTTTAGCTTCCTCAGTATCTGGGATTGCACACATGCAGTCTAGCAAATGACGTATCCTTATATTTTCACAAAGCTGCTTCTATCTTAGCATTTTGGTGATAGTATACACCCTTTTGAAAAACAACACAGCATTTTCCCTTTCAGTGTGCCCTTAAATTTGAAAATTGTTCCTGTAAGATAATCATCTTCAGAAGCCTACAAAAGCAGACTCAAAGAGAAGCAGCACCACTACTACCATTTATTGAGTGTTGTATATGAGAGCTTGGGTAAAAATATTTCACTTAGTTCTAGCAATCTGTGAGGTTGGTATTATATTTTTCCCGTAGATCAGGAAACGTGCTTAATGAGGATTAGTTGTTCACAATCCCTTCTAGATAAAGTAATAGTTGTCATACACTAGTCTCAGAATTGTGGATAACCTAATCAACCATTCTAACCCTACAATGGAAGAAAAATTTTACCTTTGTACTCAGCATTACTGGGAAATACATATTTCTCTACTTTTGACAGGTGAATTTTTATACATCCTTTTATACCAATGATCCTTCAAGTTGATCATACATGAAAATCACCTGGAGGATCTTTATTTTTGTTTTTTGTATCAGAAATCAAACTCTCGCCCTTGTACTTGCCAAGCAGGTGCTTAAGCCACTGAACTAAATCCTCAGCCCACTTGGAGGATCTTTAAAGTCACAGACTTCTGGCTCCACACCCAGTGTTTCTGATTCAGTAATTCTAGAGTAGGTCCTGAGAGTTATAATTTCTAGTAAGTTTCCAGTGACCAGTGGCTGCTGGTCCAGGAACCACACTTTTAGAATTGTTTCATATTAATCATTTTTTATTCAGCAAATTATTACTCTTTACTTACTGTGTTCGAGGCACTAAACTTTAGTCTGGTATAATGGGGGGGGCAGATGAACTACTTTTATTAGTATAGATAGACATAGATTACTGTAGAGAATAACAGTCATTGTTCTCTATTTCTGATGGATTGAGAGAAGCTCATTTGAGGAGATGGTGTTATTCTGAGATCTAAAGATTAT
>PVJX010011939.1:0-51909 GCA_004027295.1 Dolichotis patagonum | reverse complement strand
AAAGAATGATCACATCGAGATATTTATAAATAAATGGACACGACTTGAGACCATTCTCTTAAGTGAAATAAACCAAATTCACAAGGGTAAATACCATATAATCTCCCTAATATGAGATTTGATAAGAGTATATAAGACTTTATGGTAAGCATGAGGCCCCATCTCATAGCTTTGAAGTCTTTCAAAGTTTTAAATCATCGGTTGGAATGGTGTTATCCTGTTTTGTTTGACTATATCATACATGATGATATGGACAGCTGTTTTGAAGAAAACATTATGACAGCTATTGCTGATTTAATATTACCCTTCTTAGAAGTCCTACCATGCTTTTTTTGTTCTATTACCGTTGGTTGTATCTACCACATTGTGTCTTATTGGAATTTGAATATGTGTGATAGTTCAAACAAATTTTTTTCTTTTTTATCAAAAATGAGATATTATAACACCCATTGATCATTTTCTGTTATTCGGTTCAGAAAGCCCTGTAATTCTTTCACTATATGCATGGCTTTATACTATTGTGTTATGTTTGATATTATTGTAATTGAAACTATGCTCAACTATAGCAGAGTAAGAGATATAGTGTTAGATACTGTTGATGTCCAGTTGACTTAATGTAAGGTACTGTGTTGCCTATGTTGTCCTCTTCTGATCTGCTCTGTACTGCCCCCTTTTGTTTTATTCTCTTTTAAATAAAAAAAAACAATAAATATTATCTGTTACATGAACAGATGACAATATTCTGTAATCAGAGCTTTACTCCAGACTTTAGGATAGACTCTTAATATACTCTGAGTATGATAGTATCTTAAAAGAGAAATAACAACTTAAAGAGAGTGTGTGGAAGAATATTTCAAGTTACATTCACAGACTGTGGGGAGAGAGAACAAGGCCACACCAGGAAGCAAGCCCAGTCTGGGAACCAGTGCAGCCTGCTGGACTGATGACAGCCAGACCCCAGCTCCCTCTGGTGCACAGGCTGGCAAACAAGAAATACCAATACCTCTCCACCCCTTCCCGTAAGCAACTGGCTGATCCAGAGAAACACAGGCTGTGATGATAGCTATCGATGTGAAATGCAATTGGATGCTTGTGGTGCTTTGATGTTCCACTGACCTTGCCGGTAGAGGGCCAGTGGTCTGATCATTGGTTCAGAGGATAATGGTACGCAGTGTGGCATCTAGAAGGGGGGATCTCCTTCTGAGGGTTATTGCCACAGTTAATTCCCTATTGTCTTGTTTTGAAGTCGTATATCATTTTCATTGCTTTGTTGGGTGGGTTTTATTCTCTTTTGTTTATTATGTTAAATCCCATGGTATGAGCAGCTATTGCAAAGACATATTATGGTAGCCATTTTGGATTTACTATAGGTTTGTTTTGAAGTCCTTTATTGCATTTGTTGTACTATTTTTATTGTTTCTATTCTACTCTGTTCTGTTTGATTTTTACTATGTTTGAAGTTATCTGAAGCTATTTTGAAGACAAAAAAAAGGCATTATGGTAACTATTGCCGATTTTGTAATGTTTTGAAGTCCTGTATCACTTACATTGATGTTTTTTGATTGGTTTTATTCTGTTTTATTATCCTTGGTTTTATCCTCTTTAAAATAAAATTTAAAAATTTTTTAAAATTTAAAAAAAAATAAAAGCAATGGAGCCAGGAGTCAGACCAGGGGCTCTGTCTCCAGGGATTAGCAGCACAGGTGGTCCCCATGTCTTGTTGGAAGACCTGCCTCTCCCTGGCAGGAATTTGGGTTAGTGCAGATGGTCTGAGCTCGTCTTTCCCTTATGTAGAAGTCGGTAGAACCTTGCAAAAAGTTGGTGCCCATAAGTATTTGTAGAATGAGGCCTTGGGAAACTGTGAAGAAAGGATAGACATATCCTAAGTTTAAGATGATGTAGGGTGACATTTGAGACAGCTTTTGGCACCAATCAGAAGATGGGCATTTTTTTGAACATTCCTTTTGGTTTTAGACAGAATGAAAGGTTCTCACCTGGGGGACTTCCTGGCATCTGCTTCTTGTGTGTTCCTAGTAAGTATGTACATGAATGATGTTTCCCTACCTGCCTCCCCAGCTTCTGCTTCACTCTATTTTAGTTTCTTGCAGTTGCCAATTATATCACTACACTTTGCTCCTGGTGTGCTGTTTGAAATGTCCTACTCACCATTTGTCATACCCCTGCTTACCCAGACAGCTTCATTTACCCCAGATCATGTGCCACCTCCTCTTGGCAGCATTCCTAGGCTCTTCTCCCCACGGAATTCTTCACAAGTGTTCTTTCATTAGGCTATGTGCCATCCTGCATGGAAGTGTCTTTCTGACTCTCTCTCACCCTGAGGTAAGCTCAGTAGAGGAGAAACTCTGTGTACTTCTCTTGAGCCCTTTAACAGTGTGTGGAGCTGATCTTATAGACAGTCACAGAATGTGGAAGGAGAACAACAAACCCAACACTATTCCTGAGAGCTGAGAGAACCATGAAAAGTGAGTGCTGTGAGGGGCTGGGGATTTAGCTCAGCGGCATAAGCGCCTGCCTTACAAGCCTGTGGTCGTGAGTTCAATCCCTGGTACCGATTAAAAAAAAAAACAAAGAAAGCAAACAATAAAGAGCATATGATAAAGTTGGTTTAAAAAGAAAATGAGTGCTGTGAAAACATGTGGGGCAAAGCTTCATGTTGATTCCTGGCCAGGTTCTAGAACTTAGACTATAAACAAGTCAGGAGTGTTACGGTGTTGGGTCACGTTGGAGACATCAGATCAGTGTGTCTTCAGGCAGAGAAAGACACTCTAACTTGTTTACATCACTGGGAGGGGCCTCCAGGTTAGCAGGGCAGGGAAGTATTGTCACAGGACCTACATAGTATAAAACTGTCCCCCAAACAAGGAAAACCCCTTAGAATGAAGACCCGTCCAAACTTTTCTCATCTGTGCCCAGCAGAGGATGGCATAAGTGAGGCCCAGAGTCTTTGTGTGCTTCCTGAGTTTACAGTAATCAAAGTACTGCTGGGTGTGGTGATGCACACCTGTAATCCCAGCACTCAGGAGGCTGGGGCAGGAGGATCATGGTGAGTCTGAGACCAGCCTGGGTTACAAAGTGAACTCAAGGCCAGCCTGCACTGCATGGTGAGACCCTGTCTCAAAAGACTAAAAAATTAAAAATTAAAAATAAATAGTCAAAGTATACACACACTGGTTCACACAGTCCTGGTAACAACCCTCCCTAAAGTGACAGACAACTGACTCTGTAGTCCAGAAGCAGCCTCAAGGATATCAACTGACTTATGCAAGGTCACAGAGCAAGTACATTGTAGTGCCAAGTCCCAAAGCCAGTCCTTCCTACCATGTGTAAGCAGTCTTCCTACCACTGTCTTTCAGGCTTGCTGACAAATCCTTGGGGTTGGTTGTAACTGCCCAAGCTGCACACCAAAGGCACACAACCTGGGCTCCATCGAACTCTGGGTGCACATGAATTCCAAACTCTGATGATAACCACATGAGGGGTTAGGGAGTGGGCATTGGAAGCAGAGGTCATTTTATATAGGTGGCCAGAGAATCTTCCCTGAGAGCATGACAAGCAGGACAAAGGCCATGAGACGGAACAGTCGAAGATCAAATAGTTGAATATGTCTGGGGAGGTTTCTGTATCCTCAATTCTGTTCCATTGATCCACATTTTTTTCCCAGTATGTTTCTGGTTTTATCACTTATGTTTTGTAGTGTAGCTTGAAGTCAAGTAGTGCTAGGCCTCTTGCTCTGCTCTTATTGCCCAAAATTGCTTTTGCTATTCTGGGTCTCTTCTGGCTCCATATGAATTTTAGGGTTGTTCTGAATATAAGCTTTCTGTGCTTTCTCTCTGGAAGACACTGGCATGCTTTTTTAAATTTAGAGCTCTGAATTTTTTCTACTTATTCACATTGACAGAATTTTCAGATTTTATGTTTCCCACTTGTTATAGAAAGGACTATTTCTTTTACTTTAGATATCATCTGTCTCCACCCCAGCATCGCTTTCTTTATGAGCAGTCTTTGTTTAGTGATTAAATTCTATTCACTGTGTGCTTATGTGAATTTGAACATTTTTAAACCCTTGTTAAATTTCTTTTAAGGTTCCCACAGCTGATTAAAAGTATCATCTGCCAGAGGGGAAAAAAAAAGAATATGTTTGCAAGGAGAGAGGCCCAGGAGCTGGGGATTTAGCTTAGTGGCATAAGCCCCTGCCTTGCAAGCGTGCAGTCCTGAGTTCGATCCTCAGTACTGAAAAAAAAAAAATTCTCTTGAGTTTGGGCCGGAGATTTAGCTCAGTGGTGTAAGTGCCTGCCTGGCAAGCACAAGGTCATGAGTTCGATCCCCCCCCCCGTACCAAAAAAAAAAAAAAAAAGAAGAAGAAGTGAGGCCAGGTTGCTGCCACTGTCAAGGTGCTGATTGAGATTCCCTACCTGACGCCACTGGTCACCTTCTTTATTGCGGAATGGAACAGTGAGCTCAGATCCACAGCAGGGTGTGAGCAGCTCTCATGGTGCTCAGGAGGAGTCATTGTCATTGTGAGGGTTCCAGTTGCTTGCATACAGTTACACTTACTAGGTGAAGCAGCTTACAGTACAGGAAGGAGCACAGGTTTAGCACTCATCAGTGTGACTCTCACAGGGGCCACACACTAGGAGTTAACCCCAGACTGGCTGCTCCATCTTTGTGCGCCTCTATTTCCTATAAATGGGGACAGTAACACTAATTTCACAGGATTGTAATAAGGATTAAGAAGAAAACCTTGATTTAAACCATATGAAACAGCTGACATTCAAGTTTTTAACTTACTAAAACATTTCCTCATGGTTAAATTTGAGTTTTGTATCTGTCAATATAAATGTCTGCTTTCATTTTATGATGGAGAGTGTTAAGGAAGTAGAAAAGTGAGGGGTGGTAAATTCCAGGTATATCGTGGCACTGTAGCACATGTTTTTTGTAGCTTTTTGGGCTTCGTCCTTCTCATCTTTAAAACAAGGTGGTTTTAAGGTCCTTGAAGGTCTGACGTTCTGCAAAAGTTATTTGATGAACATCTATCTCCCTGCACTACACTGTCAGTGCCTTGCGGGCAGGAGCAGGTCTCCATTGCTCACCACTGTCTCCCAAGTCATAAACACAGCACTAAAGCATAGTATCTTCCATAAATACTTGCTGAATGGGGCCTGGGATTTAGCTCAGTGGCTTAAGCGCCTGCCTGGCAAGCGCAAGGTCATGAGTTCGATCCCCGGTACAAAAAAAAAAAAAAAAACTTGTTGAATGAATGGGTGAGTGGATGAATTAATGAAGCACAAGATTAGCAACATTTCTTGAGCATTTACCGTGTACTGGACATTGTACTTGACCATAGGAGACAAAGATAAATGGTGCAGTTTGAGCCTTACAGTATTCGTAGTCTGAAAACAGGTGAGATGAAAAAGACAGTGCTAATGATTAGTCCTCCTATAGAGGAGTGGCTGAGGACTGGGGAAGCTCAGAAGTAAGTCACCTAGCTGACTTGAGAGGCAGGTTGAGGAAGGTTTAACAGAAAAGCTCTGTCTTTGACCTTACTTTTATTTCATGCTATGTGATCTCTCTGGGCACTTCACCCGCCTCCAACCATGAGGACTCCCTTCTGAGATTGAACTCAGGATCTTTAAATCTTCATGTGCTGCTCCATTTTCCCTCCTGAACCACAGACCTGTATCTCCTGCAATTCCACAGCTCCACAGCTCTTGGTACCTTGCAAATATATCCAGGTCTGTATGTTCTGCTGAACCCTTTAGTCTCAAGCCCACTCCTCCTCCTGCTCTCCAGTCTCTGCACCACCATCGACCCAATCACCTGATTTAAATACTGAAATTTCTTTCTCACCCAGAAACCAATCAAATTCTGGCAATCCTAGCTCTTTCAAAGCTCTGTGCTCCATCTCTTCCACCCCTGTACATCTCACTATTATTATCCTAGCTCAACCTTTCACTGTATATCATCTGGTCTCAGATATACACTCTGAGTTACTTTCTCTCTTTCTCTCCTTTCACACCCTTCCCACCCACACTCCAAGAAAGCAAGCACACATGAGCTCTCTGAACTGGAAATGGAAATCTGCCAGTCAGATCCTCTTTGGTTCATAATACATGTGAATTTCCTAGTGTGACAAACAATGCCAGATAATGGTTCTTCTGGCTCTGGTAGGGGCAGTTTGCCCTCCCAGGGCCTGAGCTGGCGTTTCCAGGGATGTGTAGTGTAGACAGGTTGTGTTTCTGTACTTCCCAAGGAAACAGTAAGTATTGATTCATTCTAGAAACACGGCCCAGTGTTGTGGCATTCTGATCTCTACCTCATATGATTCATGAAGGTAGGGTCCTAGCTAGATATGCCTCCCACGGGGATTTTGTGAAGGCATTAATTATTTGCTAGAACAGAAATTAGGAAAGGTAAATGAGGTGCCCACCAAACACTATTTAAAGGAACTGTCACTCTTAGGATTGAGCAAGCATCTCCTTACATTTTGTACACTAGGTACCTTGCCTACCTTATCCTGTCTGTGTCTGCATTTACCTTGTTTCTACTTTATTAGAATTAATTATGAAAATGAGTTTCTATACAAAATAGTAGCAGCTTGTGGTTTGGAGTCTGGATGAAACTGAGTCCTTTATTTTATTTTATTTTTTGTTTTGAAAACAAAAAAAGAATAAAACTGATGATGCAGAATTTCAAAACAAACTAATAGGAGATTAACACTGTTTAATATATTGCATATTGTCATCTTCAAAGTAGTTGTTCAGATTCAAGATATAAGCATGACAAAAATGATCAAACAATCGAACTTTTAAAAACCACATAGTTTTGTATTGTTTAATTTCAACATACATGAAGGTATGGACAGCTATTTTGAAGAGAACGAGAGACATTACGGCAGCCATTGTTGACTTCCCTACTGTCTGGTTTTGAAGGCCTATAATGCCTTCATCATTCTGCTCTGATAAGTTTAATACTATTTTGTTTTGTATGAATTCATTGTTTGTGAAGATATGGACAACTATTTAGAAGAAAACAAGAGACAATATGATAGACAGTGATGATCTCCTGTTGTCTTGCTTTGAAATCTGTGTTACTTACATTGTTTTCTTCTGATCTGCTTTGCTCTGTTTTGTTATGTTTAGTTTTACTCTCTTTAAAATAAAATTTATAAAAATTTTTAAAAGCCACATAAAAAAAATTTATCCTGGATGATTGGGTATACATTAGGTCCACTTGCCATTCGGGAAAGAAATTTGGCAAAATGTATCCCTAGTTTTAAATTATCACATGCCATTTACTAAGAATACATCCAGGAGTCTATGTAATTAAATAATCATATATTGATTATTCTTATGTTATGATTATTCTTCTGTACTTCCCAAGGAGACAGTAAGTATTGATTCATTCTAGAAACATGGCCCAGTGTTGTGGCATTTTGATCTCTACCTCATATAATTCATGAAGGTAGGGTCCTAGCTACCTAGCTAGGGAAGTATATTCTTATGTTATGTATGAAGAAATACATAATATTTATAATAACAAAGTGAAAGACACTAAATATTCATAAATAGAAGAAATACTTAAATGGCAATACAATGTGCATTATCAAATAATTCTGTAAACTTTAAGTAAGCATGTAGACAATATCATATTAAATACTGTAAGCTTACAACTATATGCATAGAACATTCCTAAACTAGTTAGTGTTCAACGTATGCTTAAAAAGAAGACCAGAAGAAAATACAAAAGATGTTAACAGGGCTCCTTCTAGATTTGGGGATTATGGGTGACTTTTTATGTTTTAAATTTTTTTTATCATGTTAAAAAGTTTAGCTGGCCAAGGTGGTACATGCCTATAATCTCAGCACTTGAGGCTGAGGCAAGAGTATTGCCATGAGTTTGAGGCCAATCTGTAATACATAGTGCATTCAAAGCCAGCCCAAACTACATAGTAAGACCCTGTTTCAGAAGAAAGTTTAAGTAATGATCACATTATAATAAAGAAAGAAAAGAGGACCAAGAGATGGAGGGAGGGGAGAGAGTAAGAGGACATAAAAAAATTGAGACATGTTAGGTATAAATACCAACTCCTTACAGTGAATGTAATCATTATGCACTGCAAACATGTGCTAAGAAAAAGTAAAAATAGGGCCGGGGATTTAGCTCAGTGGCTTAAGCACCTGCCTGGCAAGTGTGAGGTCGTGAGTTTGATCCCCGGTACAAAAAAAAAAAAAAAAAAAGTAAAAATAAAACAACAAAGTTTTGAAAAGTAATTTTTAGGAAGAAAGTCTATTTCACACTCTAAAGTTAGGAGCAAGTTAAGGATTCCTATTCTTACTACTTCTATTTGATTGTAATACTATAAGTCCTTACCAGAGCATTTAGATAAAGGAAAGAAATAAAAGGTAGGAGATTGGAAAGGAAAAAGTGACACTGTTGCTATTTGCTGATAACTTGAACTTGTATCTGAAAAGCTCTAAGTTCCAACCCAAAACTGTTAAAGCTAATAATACAGTATAGTTGCAGGACACAAATCAACACAAACAAAAATCAATTTCCATGCAGTGACAATGAAATTTTTAGCTTATAATAGCTACATAAATTAAAATACTTAAGAGTAAATTTAACCAAAATGGTGAAAATCTACGCATAAAAACTATAAAAAATGATGAAAGAAATTGAATCAGGCACATAAGTAGAAAGATATACCATTTTCATTCATTAGAATAATTCATATTTTTAAAATGCCCTTTCTACTCATCTCTCTATATATATTCAATGCAATCGCTATAAAAATCCCAATGACATTTTTCACAGAAATAGAAAAAAACTAAAATGTGTACAGTCACAAAAGATCTCAAATAGCTAAAATAAAATTTTAAACAAAAAGAACAAAGTTGGAGGCATCACACTACTTGATTTCAAACTATCTTGCAAAGCTATAATTAAAACAGCATGTTACAGGCATAAAATCATCAATGAATAAGAATAGAGCCTAAAAATGAATGCAGGAATTTACAGTCAACAAAGTTGCCAAGAACACATGATGAAAAAATGACAACGTCTTTATGGTTGGTTGGTTGGTTGGCTGGTCAGTTGGTTTGAGAGACAGTCTTGCTATGTGGAGCAGATTAGTCTTAAACTTGCTTATGTAACCCAGGCTGGCCTTAAACTCATGGCAGTCCTCCTACCTCACCCTCCAAAATACATACGTGCACCACCACACTTAGCTTGACAACCTCTTAAAAAAAAAGGAGTTGGGAAAACTGAATATCCTCATGCAAAAGAATGATTGGACTTTATCTCACACCATATATAAGAATCAATTCAGGCCAGGCATATTGGCACATGCCTGTAATCCCAGAACGTGGGAAGCTGAGGCAGGAGGATCACCATGAATTCAAGGCCAGTCTAAACTACATAGCAAGACCTTGTCTCAAAAGAAAAAAAATCAATTAAAAATGGAACAAAGATTTAAACGTAAGACCCAACACTGTAAAGCTACTAGGAGCTGGGTATAGTCATACATGTCTGTAATATCAGCATTTGGGAGGCTGAAGCAAGAGGATTATCATGAGTTCTAAGCCAGCCTGGGCTACACAGTGAATTCAAGGCCAGCCTAAACTACATGGTGAGACCCTTGTCTTAAAAAAAAAAAAAAAAACCTAGGGAAAACTACATGGCTGTGATTTGCAATGGTATTTTTAGATTTGACCCTAAAAGCTCAGGCAACAAAAGCAAAGTAGACAAATGGGATTATACCAAACTAAAAAGGTTCTACACAGCAAAGGAAACAACTGACACACTGCAACTAACTATCCAAAATATACGAGGAACTCAACTCAATAGCAGGAAAAACAATATCCCCAAATATTTTTCTTTTTTCTTTCTTTTCCCCAGATTTTTAAAGTGGAAATTAGGGACTGACATGGTGGCACACTGCTGTAATCCTAGCTACGTAAGAGGCTGCGGCAGGCAGACTGCAAGTTTGAGCTTAGCCTGGGCAACTTAGAAAAACCCTGTCTCAAAATTTAAAAGGCTGAAAATGTAGTTGAACTGTGGAGCACTTGATGTGCAAGGCCCTGAGTTAAAGCCTCAGTACTAGGAGTGAGGAGACTGGCTCAGCAGAGAGCACCTATGGTTTTAGCTTTCTGGAAGAGGAAGTGGAAGGATTGCTTGTGCTCAGGAACTGGAGACCCCCCTGGGCAACATAGTGACACCCCATCTCCCCCAAATTATTTTAGAAGGTCAAAGAGCCTCTATTTAAAAAAAAAAGACATACAAATCACCAACCTATCAATGAAAAAATGCTCAATATCAGTAATCATAAAGAAATATAATTTTAAGCCACAATGAGATATTTCTTCACACATGTCAGAATGGCTGTCATCAAAAAGACAGATGTCAAGTGCTAGAGAAGATGCATCGAAAAGGGAATCCTTATATACTACTGGTGAGAATGTACATTAGTACAGCTGTCATATGAAACTGTGCAGAAGTTCTTTGAAAAATGAAAAATTGTGTGGATGTTCTTCAAACACTGAAAACTAGAACTGCTGTATGACCTAGCAATGCTACTTGCAAGTATATATCCAAAGAACTTGAATTCAGTGTTTGCATTCCCATGCTCATTGCAGCTCTATTCACAATGGCCAATTTAAGGAGTCTACTTAAATGTCTGTCCACCATGGGATGAACGGATAAGGAAGGCATAATATATATGTACAATGGGATGGTATCCATCCTTTGAAAGAAGGGGACTCTAACACTTACAGCATGGATGAACCTGGAAGACACTATGCTAAGTTCAATAAACCAGGCACAGAGATGCAAATATCTAAAACTTTTGGTCTCCTTCCTAGGATAGAACCCTAACCCCACTTCAATTGCCTAACTGTTGTTTAAATGCTTAAAAGAAGTCTCCATGGGTATCTGACCAAGTGCTTAAATTTAATGTCAGAAAATAGACCTACCCAAATATCACACTTTTTCTGTGAAATCTAAAACAACTGAACTCATAGAAACAGAGAAGATGCTAGTCAAAGGGTACAAGATTTCAGCTAGACAAAAGAATGTGGTTTTTGAGATGTGTTGCACAGTGTAGTGACTATAGTTAATAACTTATATTTCAAAACTGCTAAAAGAAGACATTTCAAATCTCACCACAAGAAAATGGTATTTGTGATGATGGTGGATATGTTGTTTTATTTCACTTTGCTGTACTGCAATATTAAACTCAGGACCTTCAAATTGAGCTACATCTTCAGCCCTTTTTTTTTTTTTTTTTTTTTTTTTTTTTTTTTTTTTTTTTTTTTTTTTTTGAGGTAGGGTCTCCCTAAGTTGCTAAAATGCCCAGGCTGGTCTTGAACTTGAGATTCTTCTGTTTTAGCCACCCAGAGTGCTGGGATTATTAACCTGCATGGATATGTTAATTAGCTTGATTTAATCATTCCACATTGTATGCTGTATATCACATCTCTTTGTACCTCATCAGTACAAACAACTATTATTTGTCAGTTTACAATAAAATTTTAAAAATAAAAAAATTAATAGTAAAGAATTTTTAATTAAAAGTAATTTTTAAGCCAAAAGCCATTTTTATTCTCTGGGATTTTCTAATCATTGGTATTTGCTAATAGGTCACCACCCTAACTCTGGCTTAGAAGAGAGGCTGAGAAGTTTTTTTTATGACAACCAGTAGAGTTCATTCCTGGTGCCTTTAGTTCCTATGAGCATATTTGATTCAAACAATCTCTACGGCTGCACCATTCCACAAACCATGCTGTTTTCCCGAGCACCTGCTAACTCTGGTTGGACACAGTGTTCCTTTACAGAGCCCCAGACCTCACTGTGACCACTGGAGAGTTCAGGTCCTAGTTTTATGATATCGTAAGAACAGCTTGAAATAAGCGTTGTGAGTTTCAGCTCTCTGTTTAGAAGCCCTTATGTGAGGGCCTCTCCCAAACCCCAGGGAGGAGAACATCAAGTAGCAAGACATACAGCCCTCCTGCTGCCCCAAAGTGCCCAAACCTGCATCCCTTTTCACATTCACTGATATTTCTGACCCTTCCTATTTACAGCCAGATATAAAGAAAACTAAAGTTGGATTTGGAGTTAAGACTGATGCTCAAAAATCAGATCCCCTCACTATTTCCTCATCAGCAAAGATGCATTACAGACAACCCATTAGGTTGTCCCCAGTGTCCTATTTTATTGACCAGTGCCATCCAAGCAGGTGTGCAGCTCACATAGACACCGGTGCTGCCATCAGAGCTGCCCAGGTGAGGCTTCATGTGCAGGTGCAGGTGGGGAGTCGCTCCTGTCTAAGCCCCATCTGCACAGGCTGGGACGGACCAGGCGGCACGTACAGCACTGGCAGCTCCAGCCCTACCCCCTCCCAATTTACAGGTAGGGGACAATCTAATAATCATTATAACCATACAGCTTGAAAAAACCCCTGCTTTTTAAGATTAAAAGGAACACACATGTATCACACAAACAATTAAAAATAATAGAATCATTCTCACAGATTGAAAGGTTCCTATTAGTGATTTGAGAACAAGCAGACTTGTTCTAACACAGGGATTTGTTCTAACCATAGGATGAGGATGCAGACATCAAAAATTTGCCCTTGACTTTTTACGAAAAATGTGTATAATATTTTTTTCCAAAATTTCTATTTCATTCAGGACAGATAATAAAGAATTTAAGAATATACAATGATAATAACTAATAGTA
This sequence comes from Dolichotis patagonum, assembly GCA_004027295.1. NCBI lineage: Eukaryota > Metazoa > Chordata > Mammalia > Rodentia > Caviidae > Dolichotis > Dolichotis patagonum. The sequence continues at coordinate 39,153 of PVJX010011939.1, read as the reverse complement.
GCATCATTATAAAAGAAAACATAATTCTAACTCTCTAAAAGAAAGGAAACAGGAGAACAAACAGAAAAGGAGGATAAAGGAATCCACACAAAGCACACAAGCTGGAAATGATGCTTGGTTTCAAGAACAGTGCTGAAAGCTAGCTGTGCACACCCTCTTTCTTAAGTCCTATGTCCCCCACCATCCACTCACCTGCCTTTCTTAGACATCTCATGTACTTCTCTTCCTGGCCAATGCACTCTGCTTTCAGTGGCCAAAACCCATCCCCACCACAAAAGAAAGATGCCAAATTTCATACTGTGGACAGCCAACATGGGTTTCCAAATCCAAACAGTTCTCTCCAGAAACTGCGAAAAGGAAAGAGATGTTCTTTTTCTTTCTTAAGACATTATTGGTCTGTTCATTAGTAGGAGGATGTTTACTCATGCAAAAAATCAACCAGCAGTATGTAATCTGGTGAGCAGGAGAAAGCAATTTCCACTAAACCTATAAATCCTCCTACGTCAGATGTCAGGGATTTTCTGAACAGAGGTTGAATTTCTGTGTCCCTGTAGAACAATTATCTTGGCTGGTCTAAACTGGTTAATCATCAAATTATGATGAATGTTGGTAAAGTTCTGTATTTTTTGGCCTATTGAATAGAAGGAAGTAAAAATGGATCAAAATAATTTCCAGAATTTAAAAGGCCCAAGGCACTGAACTACTTGGCATGTCATGTTAATGAGCTCCTCCCCAGTTCTATTTTAAGCTGCCAGCCCTTACTATTTGCTGGGCTGAGGGCTGGATTTCAACAGCTCCCTGCTCCCTCATCTTATTGTGGCTGAATCCCTAGACTTTCAAGGATTGATTGGTACCTGGGCAGGACTTCTATATAGACAGAGCAAGTAGAGGCTTAAAAATAAATACCTTGTTCTGCACAGAAAGAACTAAATTTCCTTGTCAGTTGCATTATTCTTATGAACTGAACTTCCTTGAAAAATACTGGTAATAATTGCACTATAAACATCAAGTCTGTTATCTGCAGACAGTTTTTCTTTCCCTTTGACACTTGCTCAGAGACTGCAATAACATATCTATAGGCTAGAGTTTGTGTCTTCATCAAAAGACAGTCTCACAACCTTGTGGATGAGGGATACACGTGATTTTCCAAATTATGGGCTGTTCAAAGCTCAACTGACATGGCTTTGATAGCATCCATACTCTATTGGTGGATCAAGTAAGTAAGATTCCTAGAACTCTGTAGCTGAAAGACAGACAGATTTACAACTAATCTAAGATCCCAAGAACAAGAATTGAGTGCTGCTATATGGCTTGGATATGTTTTGAGTGTATCTCCCAGAGGTCTGTGTGCTGGAATCTTGGTTCTCAGAGAGGCAGTGCTGAGTTGGTAGAACCTTTAAGAGTACAGTCTAACGAAAGGTAATTAGGTCATGTGCAGGGGCTATCTTGAGAAGGCTTTAATGTAGTTCTCCAGGGACCCTACTGGTTCCCAAGAGAGTGAGTTGTGTAAAAAGAGAAACCTAGTCCCTGAATCTCTGTTGTCTTCTGTCTGATAGTGAGACTGTTCTCTTTATCTCTCATTTCTTCTGCCACGATATGATCTTCCAAGTTCTGGTGTGGCTAGAAGGCCCTCACCAAAGGCTGAAACAATGCATCCTTCTGACTTTGGACTCTCAGCTGCCAAAACTGTGAACTAAGTAAGGATTTTTAAAAAATACATTATTCAGTTATTTTGTTACATCAACAGAAAATGGATTAACAATTACAATAGACTAAAAGCACTGATGAAGGGAATTTTACTGAGATTATTTAGAACATTATTGACTTATTTTAGAGTTTTATGTCCTAGATATAGAAAGCCTTCCTCTTTATTCTTACGCTATTTAGGATTCACAATAAATAGTAAATTCTGCTTTCATAAACTAAAATGAAACATTTTAAAATATTATGATTCCCACTGATGTGACTCCCTCCTTCCAAATTGAGAAGCACCCTGTCTCTTTACACTTCATGATGATACAGTTGTTTGCATAGATTCAGTAAGAATCTGTTGTCCTTTAAGCCAGGATATAATTGGAAGAACTGATTATGCAATCAAGCCTTGCCCAGGAATGTCATCTATAAAAGTGACACTCATTTAATGGGGCGTGACAAGGTATTTTAAGGGGAAAAATTTGGCTGTATTTATGGAATCTATGTCTGTGTAATTGGCTTAAGTCTAGTGTATATAGAGTCTAGATAGATAGGCAATAACAAAAATCACCTCCAACCAAGTCCTTATCTTTTAGAAAGTGTGGAGGTAAAGGATTTGCAGGTAAAATTTGATAGAACTTCTTAGGCTTGGTTTCCTAACCTCAGTAGGATAGGAAGCAATAGACACTTAACAAATCCAAACTAGAGGTGGGGATTTGGCTCAGAGGTATAAGCACCTGCCTGACAAGTGCAAGGTCATGAGTTTGATCCCCAGTATCAAAAAAGAAAAAAAAAGTCCAAACTAATATTCCTTATAGTAGCTTCTAGACAAAAATTAGTCTGGCATTATTCAATACCATATGGCTCTAGATTTTGCAAAACCAGCTGGTAGAAGCCTCTATGGTGATGACACTCTGATGAATCTATGGAAGAAATCAACTACACCTAAGGAAACCAGCCTCTAGGTGTGTATGTGTGTGTATTTAGGAATAATCAGTCTCTTAAACCATATATAATCATAAGAAGACAGAAGCTTGTCCAAAAACAAGTCATTAGCCAAGTCCAAAAAAAAAAAAAAAAAGGGGGTGGGAGATTTAGCTCAGTGGCTTAAGTGACTGCTTAGCAAGTACGAAGTTGTGAGTTTGATTCCTAGTACCAAAAAACAAAAAACAAAACAAATAAAATAGTCAAAAAAGGTTACTGAATGTCCTTTCAGTAGAATGCTGAGCCCTGTCCAGCAGACCTTCCCAGAATTACCTGATTTTATAGTATGAATGCCTCTGATTGTCCTTGACTAGGTTATTTCACAAGTCTGTAAAGGCAGACATTGATATTAAAGCCCATCATTCCTGTCTGGAACCATACAAATTACCTCTTTTGTCTGATAGAGACTATAAATCCCTGTAAATTAAATCTTCTTTTGAATCATTTGTAACATCTTACTGGCTCCCTCACTAATTAAATAAAACTTTTGATAACTTATTTATTTTATAGGAACCTGAGAGTCCTCTTTTATAAGTTATCCTTTAAGAGGACTGTCAAGAAATAAAGGCAAAGGTGATCTGGCAAGCTGCAACCACCCCAGGGCGAGAAGCAGCAGTGTCTCCTGAGATCCATGCCATGTTGGAACTTAAGGTGCTGGGAAACCAAGCAAGCGGCCAGCCGCTCTGGTAAGTGGCTGTAGTCTGGCAAGCCGAGGCCACCCTAGGGCAACAAGCAACAGCATCTCCTGAGATGTGCACCATGTTGGAACTTAGGGCACCGGGAAACTGAGCAACCAGCCTGACACCCTGGTAAGTGGCTGTGCATCTACCGGCACGCGGGCTGAGAATCAAACATCCCATATATCCTCCTCTGCCCCCACCGTTAGCAAGTGGGAGCCAGAGATCTGAGCATCTCTTGGGAGGCTGACCATATGTAATATAGCAAATAAGGGGGATTTCCTTCTACCATCTCTTTGAAGGCAAATATTTTTACCACCGTTTTGCTTTGTCCTGATTAATGGTATTGCTCTATTGAATATTCTGTTTTGATAAGTTCTATAATATTCTGTATTTCCTTTAATTTTGCTATACCTGATTGAAAGAACAACTATTGTGAAGATAATGAGATATGCTATCCATTATCCCGGTAACCTGCTGTGAAGTTCTGTACCAATTTCACTACACTGTCTCAATTGGGTTTATTCCATCCTGTTCTGTTGTACTTTACTACCTTCAAATTAATTTTAAAAATTTTTAAAAAAGAGACACGTTTAACTGGAAAGGAAATTTATAGACTGAAAATCAAAGGAGAGAAAACAATTGTTCCATACAACAGGAGATCAGAAAAAAAGCAAGGGTAATTTGCCCACTGACCACAGAATGGATAAGAAAGATATGGTATTTTCATACCATGGAAAGCTACCCAACTATAAAGTAGAATAATCTTGAGGCTCTTGTAGGTAAATGGACACAACTGGAGATCATGTTCATGGGTGAAACAGTTTGAACTCATATGGGTGAACCCTAGCATAAAAAACAGAAGAAATTAGAGGGATCAAAAAAGTACAATGTATATTATAAAAGTGATAGGGGAGGAAACACCTGGGAGGAGAAGGTAGTGACACTGTTAGTTTCTTACTGTCTCGGCTTAAACGCTTGTATTGTTTTCACAATTTTGTTAGGTTTAGTTTTGTTCTGTCTTGTTAGATTTTACTGTGTCTAATGGTATGGGCAGCTATTTTGAACATAATGGGATGTATTACGGTATTCGTGGTTGGTTTCCTATTATCTTGTTTTGAAGTCCTATAATGTTTTCATTCATTTGTTTAATAAGTTTTATTCAGTTGTGTTTTGTTTGATTTTATTATGTGTGATAATATGGACAACTATTTTGAAGAAAACGAACCATTATAGAAACCATTGTTCATTTCCTATTATCTGGTGTTGAAGTCCTGTAATGCTTTCATTCTTTTGATTGGTTTTATACTATTTTGTTATGTTTGCTATTGTTGTGTGTGAAGGTATGTACAACTATTTAGAAGAAAACAAGAGACATTATGGTAGCCACTGTTGATTTCCTGTTGTCTTGTTTTGAAGTCTTGTGTTGCTTGCATTGTTCTATTCTGATTTGCTTTGCTTTGTTCTGTTTTGTTTTATTCTCTTTAAAATAAAAAAAAGATGAAAAAAGAAATAAAGGCAGAGCATGTGATGTCTGCAGAGGTAAAATACAGTTGGCATGATTCAATAATTTGTAGTGACTTACTGACCTGAAGAACTAAGGGACAAAGGAAAGATATTGTGGGGCCGATAGGCATTCCTGTGCAGAACAGGATGCCTAAGTTGGGGAATGGGAGGGCATGAATGGACATTCGATGCCATATTGGGAAATGCCTTTCTCTCTTGATTTAGAGGCCAGAAATAGAGTCTAGGAATTTGAGCATAACCACAGAGAGCAAATCCAGAAGTTCTCAAACATGAGTGTTCCCCTCAGTAGCTTAGCAGAGAGCTGAGCATAACCACAGAGAGCAAATCCAGAAGTCCTCAAACATGAGTGTTCCCCTCAGTAGCTTAGCAGAGAGCCGACTCACCAGCCTGAGTCAGCTTACTGGAAGGACAAGCTGAGACTAGCTGCTGGGCCTCCACAGCAAATCCTTTCCTGTCCCAGGCATCTAAGACAGAGTCCTGGGGCCAGGGGCCCCTCTTAAAGGTCTCTGTTTTTGCACCAGATAAATACACCCAGCCTAAGCAGTCCTTTCACTTTAATCATGAGAGCCCAGAAAGCCATTATTGCTCCCCTGATTATAAGCATTTTAATGAACTATATTTTCTGTTAGCACCATAGGCTGTATTATGGAGAACATCTATGCCATCTTTGTAGGATAAAGATATAAAGATGAAGTTCTGCCCGAAAGAAGCAGATAGGATCAATGCCAAGCTTAGGAAGGATCTAGACAGACTGAAGTATTATACTTCCAGATTGATTTAAAAAAAATGTTTACCAAATTTTATCTTTTTCGTAAATCAGTGTGTAAGAGACTTAGAGCTCAGACCCACAGGTGCCCAAACTAAAAGCATGATGAATCTTGACATCTCTACCTTCATTTTTGTACCTGTCTCCTTCATTTTCTTAAAACTTTAGGTCTGATTCCTGCTTGGCTCTGTACATAGGCATGTTAATCACTTAAGGAGTGTTACTAATACAAGGTTCATTAACGCTAAATTACCTAGCATATATCATCTTCTTTCAAGACCGAGAAAACCAAGATAAGAGTAACTAATTTGTCAGGCATTGTGAGGCTATCTAATTGCTGAGATTTATAAATACCCAGTTCTAGACTCTTAGGAGTATGCCTAGAAGTCTTCAGCCATTGTCCAAACCTTGGACTCACCTTGTACTCCAGCAAAACCAGAGCCTTGAAGGCCACCCCATGAAGATATTTCTTCCCAACTAGGAACAATTACCTATAATGGAAATTGAGGAGGCCCCCTGCCCTGCAAACAGAGCCATCATCTCATGAAGGGAATGGAATTGCCTCCTCAAAAAATCATGGCTCTTCCAGAATGTCACAGACCCAGTCCTGAGATACAATCAACTAGCCCATGTTTGACCACAATTACCTACGCTGCCAACTATGTCAATCCCCAAGTCTTTCCTTTGTTAGTCATAGTTCCTTTTCTGTTGCTGGGACAAAATACCCAATACCCAAAGGTAAAGGAGGAAAGGTTTATTTAGCTCACAGTTTGTAGAGGTCTCAGTCCATAGTTGGCTGGCTCCAAGGCAGGGTGGCATGGCAGAGGGGCATGGCAGAGGAGAAACAGTTCGTGGAAGTCAGAAAGCAGCAAGCAAAAGTAATGAACAATGACAGCAGCCCTATTTCTGTCCCTCATATTTTATCCAGGGTGGGGCACCCTTAATCCTAGCATCACACCATGAGTCTTTCCCAACATCACACACCATAGTTTCAGCCACCACTAAAAAGTTCCACCTATGACCACATGAGGCTTTGAAGGGACACCTATATACAAGCCATAACAGTTACTACTTTCTGTAAAACCCCAAAGTTTCTATCAGCCCCTTGATAATCTTGAACCTTTTTATTTGTCCTCCTGGCATGGCCATGCTGATTAAAGCTCGTTTCCTGCCCTTCACTGCTGCTCATCTCCTTGATTGGTGCTTTTGATGTTGTTGCTTTTGAGATAGGGCCTTGCTATGTAGTCCAGGCTGGCCTTAAACTCATGCCTTAGCCTCCTGAGTAACAAGATTACAGGAGTTCCCAACCATGCCCAACACTTGATTGGTGTTTTGAGATAAGTGTCTAAGTCTGGTCTGTTTGGATCCCTAGAACAGGGCTTCGCCTGAAAACTCTGGTAACAAGTATGCCAGTCTCCTCTCTCCCTCTTGTTTCTATTCCTCAACCATCATAGCCTTCCCCACACCAGGACAGGGCAGACATTCCTTCAGGGAAGACATTCCTTCAGTGAGAAAACGACCTGGCAGTACTTGACTGTAGCTGAATTTTGCATGGTCTTCAAGTGTTCCCTTGCTTCCATCCCTCAAAGCCAGCCCAATTCTGCACACAAGGCACTCAGAATCCACACCTAGCCTGGTCCTAGACCACAGTCCCAGGTGCTCATCAGTTGCTTTTAAGTTGCTCCCTTTAGCACATTTCCAAGTACAAATACACTAATGTTTCCTTCTATCTGTACCTAAACATAGTCTCCAGCATTGGGTTGGACCTGGCCACTTAGGGAATTAGAGGCAAATTAAAGAAGAAAGGAAAAGGATTTGATGAAACAATAACCAGAAGGGTCAGCTACCACTCCCTGATGTAGTTGCATTTCTGCATTGTCTAGTCAATTTAAGCTGCAGCTGTAATTAAGACATTCATGCTAGTCAGCTTTCCATTACCGTTGAGATAAGCACCTTGTAAAAAGACAGGATTTATTTTGAATCAGTTTTAGGGATTTCAGTTCATGATCAGTTGTGCTTGTTGCTTTGGGTCTGCGTCACTACGTGATAGGAACACACGGTGGAACCAAATCACTCACCTCATGACTGGGAAGCAAAAAAGGAGAAAGAAAGAGGCCAGGTTTCGACAGTCTCCTTCAAGTGCACAACCCAGTCATCTAAAGACCTCTAGCAAGGCCTCACCTTCTAATGGGTCCAAACAGCATCGTAAGCAGAAGACCAAACCTTTAACAGATGGAACTTCTGGTGACATTTAAGATCCAAAATATAGCAACATTCAAAGATCAATAAGTAAAACAGACTATATTCATATTTCATGTGCAGAAATTAGTAATCCAGGCTGATAGAGAAATCTGTCCCTGGATGAAGTTCCTTCTATCTTGTCCCTTACATACCTGGTTCAATTCCAACTTTCACCCTGACTACATTCTAGGCCGTGGGACAAGGCAAGGAGAAGAAATAAAAGGCAAGTTACTTCCTTTTCAGCAAGTAACACGGCGGCTGCACTCCTCTCTCATGTGCATGTTTCATTAGTAAGAACCTGGCCTCATGGCCACTCTTTAATTGAAAGGGTCTGAAGAATACAGTCTCTAGATAAATCACCTTCTACCTACGTAAAACTCTATCACAATGAAATAAAGAAAGGATACATTTATTTAGCAGTCTGGTGAATTCTCCAATTTTGCTTTCCATCTTGAGTCAGGCAGCTTTCCGAGGCTCTTTTTCCCTTTGTTCTACTTCCTATCTGGGGCTACACACTCTGATCAGTCAACATAAAACAGAGAAAGAACAGAATATTAGTCAGACCGTTAATATAATTCATGACAGGAAGGCTGTGGTATTTATAGTGTGCTTCCAAAGTAATCACCATTGCCCTGCATCTGCTATTTTCATTCAATTTAGATTCCTTGATCTCTAGGTCTTTAAAAGCCCATATGTAATATACTCCCTTTGTCATTTCTCTGTCACCCTTTCCTTGCTGAGTTACCAGTTCTGTAAACCAAATGGTGCCACAATAAAGCACTTACTTAAGTTATTGAATGTGGTGGTGACAATAGGCTATTTGGAGATTGCCCATTATCTATACTGAAACATTCATGACTGATGGGAAGATTAATAGATTAATAAGAAGACCCAATTACCTGAAGTTAATTGTGTTTTAAAACTTTAATACACCCAGCCCAATATTCTATAACTGCTTCCACCACCACTATAATGCTGAGGGTGAATAACTCATTAGACTAAGATCTTGATAGTAAGGCCTTAATTTCATCCAAACATTTTAAAAATCATACGTATCACCACAAACGTTGCCTGACAATTGTAAAAGTCATTTAATATTTGCTACATGAATAAACATCTGTGTCTAGTTTTTTTTATGTGTGTAGTTGTTAGAAAAACTATTTGTTGGAAACACTATCCTTTTCCATGAATTGCATTTGCTTCTTTGCCAAGGATGAGTTGGCTCTGCTTTGTGTAGGTCTATTTCTGAGCTTCTTCTTTTGTTTCACTGATCTACAGTCTATTCTTTTGCCAATAACATAGCTTTATAGTAAGTCTTGAAGTTGAGTAGTGTCAGTCCTCCTAATTTGTTCTTCAACATTGTATTAACTAGTCTAGAAATTTTACCTTTCCACATAAATTTAAGCATCATTTTGTTGATCTCCATTTAAAAAACCCTTGCTGAGATTTTGATTGGGATTGCATTGCAGAGCAGAGCTTCAGCTAGATTTGCTTTGAGATCCCCCCTGGGGATTGGTGGAGCACACTTCTAGGTGTGATGAGATTGGGCGGATGTGGATATAGGTATGGCCTTGGCTCTGCTTCCTTGCTGACGTGAATTAAGCAGCTTCGCTCTGCCACACCATTCCACCATGATGCTTCTGCTTTGAATCCAGCCAATTATGGGCTTAAATCATGAGAAAATGAAATATTTCTCTTATGGATTAAAAACTGATTGCCAACTGAATGAATGCCAGCTGAACTAAATCAGCATGGTGCTGGGTATAGATGTTCCACCTGAGGAAAGTTGCCAGCATAAGTAGAGACGTGTAGAAGGAGAAGTGGGGCATTGTGGGTTTCTCTAAGTGTTGCTGTTTGAACCACTGGTTCTCCTGGAGGAGCTCATCATGACTAGCTTCCCCAGTGTGAGTTCGCCATTGTCATCAGAGGAGCTCGGGACCTTGTTGGTGGGAGTGGCTGTGGTTCACTGTAGGGGAACTTTGGTCTTTACATTGAGCATCGTTTCCTGGCTCCAGAGGGGAAGATGTGTGCCATTTAATCTCCAGGACAAACTCGTCATGCTGACTTTCTGGCATGTACTTGACTGTTCTTATCTTCAGAGGAGCTTGGGGCCCTGTGTCGCTGAGGATGGCTGTGGTGCTTTTCAGGGCAGCCCTAGTCTTATTTTGAGCATGACTTCTCAGCTCCAGTGTAAAACCCTCAACCTACCAGCACGGCTCCTTCACCCCACTGGCATAGACTTTCTAGCTTCCACCACTGACCTCTGGGCCTTCCCAACACGGATCCATAAAACAGACTGGTGTGAATCCTTCTCGTGGGCTCTAGACCTCCAGTTGGACTTGTGGGAGGCATTGTCATGGCCTCTAGGTTTTCATCTGGACTCATACAGGACGTTGCTGTGGGATATAGGCCCTTAGCTGAATATTCTATGTCTTTGGAGTTGTAGACAGATTTCCTGTACTTTCTTGTGTTAAACTCTGGGTGACCATCATAAAATAATAATATAAATTTTGTGTTCTGATTCTAATTGTTCTCCTCACTACAACACTTTCTTCCTTTAACCCCTGTCTATTAACACTTTCCTCCATTAAATTGTGGATGTTGGATATTGCATCTCAGTGACAAGATAGCTAATACCAAAAATTGGTGCTAGAGAAGTAGGGTTGTTGCCTTGACTGTACCTGACTGGCTTATGGTAGGGATTTGGAAAGTTTTGGAATGCAGGCTGAAGAAAAACCTGACGAGTAATTCTAATTGGAGCTCAAAAGACTAGGGTACAGATAGGAATATGGATAGTAAAAGCCAGGCTCAGGAGGTTTTATTTGGGAACAAGGACTCCTTTCACAGTTGAATTAGAGGGCATGTGAGTTACACTCTGGCAGAAAATTTGTCTATGTTTTGCCCATGTGTGGAGACTTTGTATGTGACTGAGACTAAGGGAGGTAGACTAATTAATCTGGTTGAGGAAATTTCACAACATTCACATTTGGGTATTGGAGACTGCCTTTAGCCAGGGTTATAGTCAGAATAAAGGGCAAAACCCAGATCATAAAAATGTGAAAAACTGAAATTTTGGCTCAAAAGGAATCATGTGTAAAGTTGGGAACGAAGGGTGGATGGTTGTTAAAAAGATTAGCACTATTAAAAAGAAACCAGGTACTTTTTTGGGTACAAGAAGAAAGACAACTTTAAAGCATCTTAGGGATCAAAAAGATACCACCCATTGCAGGTTCAAGAGTGCAAAACTGTTAACTTCTGTTTTGTTTTGTTTTGTTTTGTTTTGTTTTGTTTTGTTTTTGAGAAGAGAGTCTCTGGGATTCCTGCTCAAGAGGAGCCTCCTAGGGAATTGATTCCTTGGGTTCCATTTCATCATGCTCATTCATTTAGAACTCAGAGGTCCCTGCAGCCATGGTCCCAGGGTCCTAGCCACTGCTTCCACTGACAGCTACCTAGGCATTACCTATGTGATGTTGGTTTTGCCGGTGTGCAGAATGCAAGAGTTGTAGGGTCAGGGAGGGTTATATGCCCATATTTCAAAGGAAGGCCTGGAAGACCAGGCAAAGATTCCCTGAGGGAGCAGTGCATGAAGCTGTGAAATGAAACCAAAGGTGCAGTGGAGACCCCAAGATGTCAAAGATAACAGGAACATAGACTGTCTGGAAGAAATCCACAGGCTGTGGATGGAGGCAGCCCAAGAGAAAGGTCATATAGGTGAGGCTGCCTAACTTGCATTTTACCACAGTGTACCGCAGATACCAGATTTGGAATTACAGGACTTAACATTTACCCTACTAGGTTTCAGCTTTGCTCTGGCCTGATTCTTTTCTATCCCCTAGGCATTCCCTTTGGGATAGGAATGTTTACCCTGTGCCATTATACCTCAGGATTATGTAACTTGCTTTTGATTTTTTTTCAAAGGTTCCTGTGTTGGTTACTTTTTTCTCATTGTTGAGACAAAATACCTGATGCCCAAAGTGAAGCAAGGAAAAGTTTATTTAGTTGACAGTTTTTTGGAGGTTTCAGTCCATACTCAGCTGACTCCAAGGTAGGATGGCATGGCTGAGGGGCAACTGTTCATGGCAGCTACAAACAGCAAGAGCAAAAGAGGGAGAAAGCACATTTCCTTTCCTCTCCTATATTGTATGCCAGTTACCTGCTCCTGGGACTCACATTGGCAGTCCCAGCACTAGACAACAAACCAATCACAAACACTAGACTCAGTAGCTTCCATGACTGAATGAGGCTTTGGGGGGCCTTTAAACAAACCACAACAGTTCTCCTCTAAGGATTTACTTTGAGTCTCACAAGAGACTGGGACCTTTGAAAAATGCTGGAACATTGACATTTTGGGGGAAGGGATTATTTTGTTTCTGACTATATATGGGATGGTTGCATTATTTTAGGTAGAATTATAAACTTCCTATTGTCTTTCTTTGGAGAGTAAGTATGATTTAAGGAGATGTGTTTGAGTAGCAAGTTGAAAAGGCGGGTATATGGTGGTTTTGGTAGAATTGCAATTTTATTGGGATTGGCTCCTCCCAGGACTGGAGGAGCATACCTCTAGGTATGACTGGGTGGCTAATGTAGGCATGACCTTGAGTACTATACAGGATCCCTCACTCATTCTTCTGTTCTGATTCTCAGCTGCCATGAACTAAGACTTTGTTCTGCCATACCATTTTGCCATGATACCTCTCCTTAGAGCCAGCTTACCATTGATTGAAATTGTGAACAAATTAAACCTCTACTCCTTCAAATTGTGGGTGTTGGGCATTGAGTCTCAATGATGAGGAAGCTAATACACATTGCATCTATAGATCAAGTTGGGAACAATTAACAACTTAATGATACTTCTTACTCAAGAATGTGGAATATTGCTCTATTTATTTAGATTTTCTTGATTACTTTCAGTATACAAATAAATGAATTCATAGTACAACCTCTGTTACTTTATGTTTGAAATGATTTGTGGAATGTTAAGAATCTGAGTCACATCAGGCATGGTAGCACACACCTGTAATCCCAGCAGTGAGGAGGCTGAGGCAGGAGGAATGCTGCAAGTTTGAGGCCAACTTGTGCTAAAAGTGAACTCAAGGCCAGCCTGAACTGCATAGTGTGACCCTGTCTGAAAAAGACCAAACAAAAAAGAATGTGAGTCTTATTTTCAATTTCTCTTAATATCTTTTTGATACTAACTTTCAATAAATAACCTGGCTATAATCTATTTCTTTAGTTGTACTGCCACTACTCTTTTTCCTCAACCATTGCAATAGCCTCTAAACTATACTCAAACCTCCAGTTCACCTTTAACCCCTTTGCCAGTCATTAAGCTTTTTGGTTTTGTGATCCTAGGGCTGACCTGGTAAACCATTTTTTCCTTTTGTCAGTCACCACAATGCTAGACTCTGACTATGAAGGGTGCATGACATAGTCTGCAAGGCTAGGGGAGGGAGAAGAGAATTTCCTTCTCACTGCTTTAATGTTTTTAATGGAGTAGCAAGGAGCCCAGGGTGTAGTTGGTCCCTGCTTCCCAAGGTGGGTGAGGTTCTTGTAGTTCCAGCAAGCAGCTCCCAGTAAGGTACAGTGGTGGGCAACTTGCTCCCATGAGAGTGGCACTCTCATCAGAGTCTGGGTCCCAGACCTTACAGGACCTGCCCTAAATTCCCAAGTTTCTATTTGGTCCTTCCCTCAACCCTAAGAATTTTCTCTGTAGTTGCCCAACTGAGTCCTATTCAATCCCTTTTAACAGTCAACCGTATATTCCAGTTAGCAACTCCTCATAGCAACTTCTCACTATTGGAATTATTGGTGTGGTGTCTTCTTTTTTGACAAGACTGTAACTTACATACTCCCTGTATTATTCCCCAGAGAGCATTCAGGGTGATTTATTTTTTAATTTATATCCCAATCAATTATTTTGGAGAAAATGGAAGAATATGGTTTGTTTGTTATTTGTTTGTTTGTTTGTTTGTTTTAAAAATGATCTCACTATGTTGCCCTGGTTGGCCTCAAACTCTAGACAAAAGTGATTCTTCTTCCTCAGCCTACCAATTAGCTGGGACCACACTCATGTTGCCACCATGTCCTCTTGAAAAACAGGTTTTTAGATATAGGATGCTTGAATCTTCCACTACATGTTGATATACTTCTATGGTTTCCCAACACACTTTGAGCAAGATCTAAATTCTCTACTTAGCTTCAAGACTTCTGCCCAGCTTCCCAAGTTTATCTATGTCTTTGCACATCTTACTGTGCTGCAGACACAGTGCCGGATGTGATAGCTTCCTGCTTCAGTAGTTTATCATGTCAACATAGCTAGACCATGGTACTCAGTTATTTAATCAACTCTAATCTAGGTTTTTCTGGGAAAGTATTTTGCAGAGGTGGTTAACATCTATAATCAGCTGACTTTATATAAGGGAGATTATCCTTGATAATGTGGGTGGACCTCAGCTAATCAATTTAAAAGTTTTAAAAACAAAACAGATTTCTTGGAAGAAGGGATTCTTGTCTCAAGAATATAGCATTAGTTTCGGCCCAAGAGTTCTAGCCTACTGACCTGCTTTACAAATTTCAGACATGCCAGTCCCTGCAACCCTCTGGCCTTGGCTAGAGCTCTGCTCCCCACTTTGCAGACTGACTCTGCTCACTCTTTAGGTCTCAACAAAGCATTGCATTTCAGAAGGCTTCCCTGACCACCCTAAGTAGGTTTTGTATCTGTTCATTGTCAGTTTAACTTGGTCTTTTCCTATGAAGTATTTGTAACTACTTGTTCACTGTTGATTTCTCTAATTACAATGTTAATAATAAATAATATGCATCTATTTTTCTCACTTCTTAGAACTTTACTTACCTTAGTAGATGCTCAGTAAATAGTGAATGAATGAGTAAATGGCTTTATCTTTTTAAACATTTTACTTTATTGGTACATTTTAGATGTACATAATGATACATTCATCATTAGGAGTTTGTACCTCTACATGAGATATCTAGATTGCTCTTTTTTTCCCCTTTCTCCTCCCTTCCCTCTAACCCCTCTTCCCCTCTTTGTTTACAAAAGTTTTGTTTCCATTTTTTCCTTCTATTCTTTTTTTCTTGTCCTTTCTTTCCTTTCTTCCTTCCCCTCCCTGGTTCTCCTTCTCATCTAAACATTTTCTTCCAATTTTCCAATACCTAGTATACATTTTGGTCCTTATTTACACTTTTGGTTTCTCACACCAGAGAAACCATGTGTGAATAAATAAATGAATCCATCAAAACACCCAAAGCTTTTTTTTTTAATTTCCCAAGGGAGGGGAAAAAATATATATCTATATATCTATATCTATATCTATATCTATATCTATATCTATATCTATATCTATATATAATTTAGTTTGATTTTGAAGCATTTCAAAATATAGGAAACAATTTCAGATTTCCACATATTAATGTATTTTAGGAAAAAATTTCAACAAGATTGTAAAATTTTTTCTGATTAGCCTTGATTTAATTTTTAAAAACACAATACCTTAGTGGCTCCAGTTTTTCCAAAACTGAACCATTAAGCAAAGCTCACTTGCCCCATGAAATAAGCTCTCCTGACCTCAGTAGCTTAGTGTGGGCTCTCTCTCTCTCTCTGTCTCTGCTTAACAGTGGCATCAACTCTGTGACACATAACCTGAGTGTGTAGTTATCCAGCACCTAAAGTGATTGGTTACTATTTCACACATGCCATCCTCTTTCGAAGAACAGTATAAATATTGTCACTGTGTGATGGTAACATAGTGAGGCCATGTTTAAAACCAAAAAGCAACAAAAATAACCGTATTCTTCGATTTTTCTCCAAAACAATTGGTGGGATATACATTTAAAAATACTTTGAAAGCCCTCTGGAGAATAATGTAAGGAGTGCGTCAGTACATATATCCTATAGCGATTACTTATGATTGGTGAAAATTTATATTTCTTTTTGGTTCTTTATTTCATATAATTATAGGCAAGTAATAAATGTTTTGTGAATCTTGGGACCAATTATCTAGTGATTCTCTGAGCAAACTGTTCACCAAAATCTTTCTGGGGAACCTGGACACTTTGGTCTCCTCCCTGTGAGCCAACCCCGACCTCCTACTATCGCTTTCTTTCAGGAATTTTGGCTGGTTTTTAAAACTGGTTTTTAAAATGTGGCTTCTACTATAAATTAATTAGAGATTGTAAGTATGAGCTAGCAGCCAGACATCCTGGCTTACACCTATAATCCCAGCACTTGAGACTGATGCAGGAGGATTGTTGTGAGTTTGAGGTCAGTCTGGGCTACATAGTGAGTTCAAGTCCAACCTGGACTACATAATGAGGCCCTGTGTCAAAAACAATAATCAAACAAACAAATGAAGGGCAAGCTAGCCATGACCAATCATTATGGGAGGAAAACCATATCTACCCTGCCCTTGAGAAACAGAGAAGGAAGGCAGCATTAAATTTCTGTATGTTAAATTCCCATGGCTTGCCGTTTTAAATGACTTCAATTTTTCTCTCCATTAGGTTAGAACTAGAATGGGAGGAGCATTTAGGAGATACGTGGTATTTCCGGCACCACATGGACATTTGAGGTAATTATGGACATGCTTTGACTTGCTGTACTCCTCACTTGAAGACAATCCCTCCAAATTATAGATCCATCTGGGACAGGGCATAAATAGTAACTATTTGTGGAGTGCTACGTCAGTGAACCACAGCATCACAGAAATAATATGAGCCACGTCCTCAACAAGGTGACCCACAGAGAGCAGCCCCATTTTCAGTTCGAACTCTCTATCCTCACACTGATTGCTACTCTTCATACTTTCAATGAATTTTTAATCTCCTGAATTTTTGCTTGGTCTTTTTCATGGACTCTAACTGCTAAACAGGTCATTCATTCATGTTCTGCATCATTTTGTTCAATTCAGCTCAACTAGCTTTTTATTAGTATCTTCTGTAAACTCGCAGGTCATTTTGTTTATTAACTCCTGTTTTTGTTTTTGGTTTTGTTTTGTTTTTTGTCTTCCTTTATCCTTTTGGAAAGTTCAGCTGCGTGGCCTTTGATTTCCTCCCCCTCAATGACTTATGGATCAGCTTTGGGAGAGTTAGGAGTTTTGAGAGGCATTTTATTGCTTTGTCTTCTCATGTTTCTATTGTTTTCATTTTGTACTGAGTTGTGTGGGATTATTATATTTGAAGTTTTATTGCTAGTATGGAGACAACTTTAGTTAGTGTCTACTTTTCAGGCATTTACTCTGGGCATTGCTAACTACAGGCCTTTGCCTCTGTCTGAATATCCAACCACATCTGTTTATTTGGGATGGAACACAGAACTGTATTTGGTGAAGCACCTAGTTCTTTGGGAATGAGCCACAATATCATCAGTGACACAAGGGCAATCCAGATATTGGCATAAGGACAAAACCAAGTAATAGCAATAACTGTGCCATCTCAGCAATAGCAATAAAATCAGCAATATTAATAACATCAAAGACAAACTAGATGTTGACAGAAGAATCAGTAATGTATCACCCTTAATCATAGAAAACAGATCTATAATTACAGTATAAACAATAACATAAACAAAATATTCACATACAATAACTGTAACAACTATACCTCCACTAACAATAGAATGGTATTCAACAGTAATAGCATAGAGTTAACTAATTATCTAAAAATTCATAAAGTTTAATTGTTACACTATTCAGTTTAAAGTGGGTTGGTGAGTAGAGAGGAAAAGAGTAGAATTTGAAAACTTCATCAGTGGAAGATGAGAAAGGGGGAAAAAGTGAAATAATGGATTCTATTGAGGAGTAAAAGGAAATAATAATATTCGACAAAAGTAACAAAAAGAACAAACAAGAGTAAAAGAAAAAGCAGAGACTAAATAAAAGAAAAAAAATAAAAATAAAAAGGAAAAAGTTTTCAAACCCCAAATAGAAAAAAAAAATTAAGTCTTAAAAACTTTACTGTCTTTTTGATGAGTGGTTTCATTTCAGTGATCTACAGTCTTAAAACCCAACAAATCATGATTTTTCTCTGCCTAGTTTTATGGCCTATAGGTTTGTGAGGTACTTGCCCTGCTCCAGAGGCCCCTCTGTCCATATACCCCAGAGAGTACAGCAGTTGTCCAAGCCAAGATGTGCCTTTCTCACGTTGGTAGATAGGGAAAGTAATCAGACCACTGGTCTCTGCTGAGTTTAGGCAATGAAGTACCTCTCAAGCATTTCATGCTAGCACCTTCAGATCCAGCTGCCTCTGAAACCCACATTCATCAGATCTGTTTTCTCACCACTGAAAGTGGGGCCCTTATCCTTCCTGCCCTAATCTTAAACTTCTTAGGGGGTTTATATCTCTCCCACACCCTCTCTGTGACTATCTCCCATGGCCATCTCTCACCCATCACTACGGTAGTGTAACACTGGAAACCTGAAGTAGAGTTGTTCTGTGAGTCAGTCTTAAACAATTAACTCATTCTCAAAATGGTGCCGGATTAAAAACTCTCTGGCAGATGCTGCACTGAGTTTTTGTCCAGCCCTAACTTGCTGTAACAGAGTCACCTTCAGAGTAAAACTTCACAGTTTTTGTAGTTTACAACAGCTGTGGACTTTTCTCAGGGCTAGCACTGCTGGCCCAGTCTGTTATTTATCCCTGGAGCTGCTGATTCTCCAAGGCTTACTTTCTCTCCCAGACCTTTGGTCTCATCAGGTTGGTTAGTTCGTCAGCACCTCTGCTGCTCCATATTAAAGGAAAACAGAATACACAGTAAGCTTGAAATTGGTGGATGGCCACAGGGGCTCAGAATCCACAGCCATGGAGTTGGCCAGAGTTGAACACCACAAAGCTGGATCCCATCTGCAGTCTGTGGGGGTCGGTTCCATCCATGGTTCACCGGAAGTTTGTTTTTTCATCCAATCTGCCAGTCTGTGTATTTTGATTGGGGAGTGAAAACCATTGATCTTCGGAGTTATTATTGTAAGGTGTTTACTGAGTCCTGTCATTGCATTATTTTTCCAGTGTTCATCTTTTGTTTTTATTTATATTTCCCTTTTTAAAAATCACTCTCAGTTAAATGTATATTTTCCTTTGATGCTGATGACCCACCTTCATGACTCTGCCTAGGATTTTCTTGAGTGTTTTCTGGAGTGTTTGTTTAGTGTTCATGCATTTCTTTAGAATTTCTTTGGCATAGAAAGTCTTTTCTTCCAAGTCAGTTTTGAAGGTAATTTTGCAGAATTAGAAGTCTAGGTTGATAGCTGTTTTTTATTACAACTTGAAAAGCTTTGCTCCAAGCTCTCCTGATCTTTAAGGTGTGTGATGAGAAATACACTAATTCTTTATGCCTTGCCTTTATAAGTAATTTACTAGCTGGGCCTGGTGGTATACACTCATAATTTCAGCAACTAGGAGGCTGAAGCAGGAAGATCACCATGAGTTTGAGTCTAGCCTGGACTTTATAGTAGGCTCATAGCCAGCCTGAACTACCCAGCAAGACCATACCTCAAAAAGAAAAAGTCACTTGCTGCTTCTCTTTACCAGTATTCTCTTTTGTTGGATTTCTGGGATTTTGATTATTACTGTATATGGTGTGGAAAGGTTCTTTTCTGGTCATGGCTATTTGAGGTTCTATATGCATCTTATACTTGAATCTCGAATTATTTCCCTAGATTTGGAAAGTTTTCTGCTATGTATATCTTTTGAATTATCTTCTAATTTTTCCTTTATTCATATAATACCCCCTTTTTATTTATTTATTTTTTGAGCCACCTAGCACTTGTTGGACCTAGCTTGCTTGCTATCATGTCATGTTTAGGGTATCACTGAGTGTATAATCTTTTATATCTACCTTGTCTTCAATTTTTACACTCTGGCCTCATACTGATCTAATCTTCCAGTCATGCTTTCTATTGAATTTTTTATGTCTTATATTTTTTCTTGCTTTAGTCTTACAATTTCTAATTCATTACCAAACTTGTCATCCATATCTTACATTGTCTTATGTGACTCAGTTAGTTTATCACTTGTTTTATCTTTAAGCTTGAGAAATATTTTGTTAGTAAGATTCTTTCCCTGTTTCATAAAATTCTCTTTAAGCTCACTGTATAGTTTATGAAATTTCTTATGTGATTCTTCTTTGAGCTCTTCAAACATTTTGACCCTTTAGTTTTTTAGTTATTTGTTACTTCCTTTCCTTCATTACCCAGAGATCAGCTTTTGAGGGGCAAAGGGTTTTTGGAGGCATCTTGTTTCCTTGCTTTCTCGTATTTCTATTGTTTTTGTGCTGCAGGGTGGAGAGACTCTGTCCCTACTCTGTAGATCTCTCCAGTTAGACTCTATCTCCCTGTGATGTTCCCTTATGTTTTATTACATTTGGGTGTTTATATCCCTTTTCAACCTGCTTAGTGTAGAATCTGAGGGTCTTGTTATTGCCCAGCCTGCTCCTGGAAGCTTAATCTCTAGCATCACACAAAAAGGAGAAAACAAACTGCAGTAATGTTAATGACACAAAGACAGACCAGAATTAGCATGCAGTAAAAAGCTAATTAACGGTAACAACTATTCCACCTGTTGGCATTAGCAAAAATCAGTAATAAAAGGGTCAGAGATAAACCAGATGTTGACATACCATAAGAATTAATAAAAGCTACAACTGTACCACACTTATCAATACAAAAGAGGTCTACAAAAATAGCATAAGCACAAAGACAAACCAGATATTGACATACAATAAATGTCTACTAAATGCAGCAATTATACCATCATCATCTACAGAAGAGTTCAAAAAAACAGCAGTTAGTCAACTAAGTATCTAAAAAACTAAAGTTTAATGTAAAATAATAAAAATGGAGGGTGTGGAGAAAGGAAAAATGAAAGAAGTAAAATTTGAAAAGAAAACAAATGAAAAGGAGAGATAAAATGAAACAAATGAAAAGGTAAAATAAAAGATCCAACTGAAAAATAAAAGAAAGTTAATAGATTTAGATTAAAAAAATAGAAAGAAAAAAAGAGCAAAATAAAGGAAAAGAGAAAAAAACAAAGAAAAAAGAAACGAGTTTTTAAACTTCCTCCATATGTTGGGTGAATGATAATCTTTTCCATGGCTTGCAGAATTGGAATCCACCAAGGGGGGGAGGTGAGTCACAGCTAGCACCTATCTTGTTTCAACACCCGAGTGTGTGTGTGTGTGTGTGTGTGTGTGTGTGTGTTGAGTCCTGCCCGATACTGCAAGTTCAGTTTCTGCCCTAAAGATATATTCACTCCAGCAGTGTTCAGGGTCCATGCCCATCTGTGCACCCTAAACTGCTGCTATTTCCCCCAGGTTCCATGGTCTGTTGGCTTGTGAGTTGCTGCCTTGCTCCTCAGGCCCCTCTGTTACACACTCCAGAGTACCGTAACCATCTGAGCCAAGTACACCCTGGATTCCGTTAGCAGATGGGGAAGCAAACAGACCACTGAGCTTCCTGCTGGATGGAGGCAGCAGCGGAGCAGGGGAGGGTGGTATCGTGCATCTGCTGGACTTAATGCCAGCACTATCAGATCCAGCCCCCTCAGACAACTGCAAGCACTGGCCTGGCTTCTAACCTCAAATGGCCACTGCTTAGACGCCTGGGCGGGTCTGTGTCTGGCCTGCTCCCTTCCCACACCTGTTTCTTGTGGCTGTTTCCCACCCAGGCTCTGTGGTAGGGTGGTCCCAGAAGGTGCAGTTGTTCTGTTACTTCCAATTCCCAGAGTATCCCAGTCTTAAACAATTAACCCTTTCCCTAAAAATCTCCTGATTAATCACTCCCAAATATGTTCTGGACTCCAGAAATCCAGTACCATGTGGAAAGAGTCATGTTAAGTCAAATTCTACACCATGTTTACATCGTACAATACTGTGGGCTTTTGGGGGTATTAATGCTGTTGGTCTTTTGTTTCTCCTGGGGGTTGCCGATCCTCTCCGGGTTTATCTTGTGTTTTTGAAGAGCCAGGTCCCCTCCCTGGGACTGGGGTTATCCTTCCACACTTCATTCTGTTCTATGTGTGATCTTCAGTTTTTCCAGTTTTTCTGTGATTTCTGATATCCCTTTTTGCTCTTTCTTGATTCCTAGCGCTCTTCTTCTTTTTCTCTTTGCTAAATTTCTATTTCCCTAGTGTTTGATTCCAGGTCTTGGAGGAGTTGTGTTATGTTACTCGTCTTAATGCTGTCATTTTCTGTCCCCTACAAACAAGTATCTTAATGCTGAAGACCTTTGATTAGGCCAAGGAAAACTGAAAGAAGGCCACTTTTCCACACAGGTACCACATCTCTTATGTTTTACAAAATATAGGCTTGACTCAAACTGGCTTAAGCAGAAAAGTAGTCTCTCAAAACAACAGTTGCAAGAAACAGTTATCAATTAAGTGGTTCAGAGGTGTCAAAAAATACAGGTTCTTTCCTTTCTTTCTTCTTACACATCTTCTTTGTCCTCTTTCGCCATTTTCCTCAGGGTTGCAGTACTCTACCAGCAGCAATATGTTTCTTTGTTTATATCTAATGAGCAAGAGAGGAAAAATATCTTCCTGGAGCATGGAAGGCAAACGCTTCCATTCAGACTCACTGGGCCAAGTAAGATGAGAAGTTTACCTCCCAATTAATTACATTTACCAGCAGGGAAAGGTGCTCTGACTGCCCTACAGTAATTGGGTTCCTCTTGTGGACTGGGAATTGGACAGATATAGACCAATACCAGTTCCAAACAAGAAGGGGGAAGACAAGGTGGATAGTGAGCCCACCACTAATGGCACCCACTGGCAAGCAAACCCATTTGGGAAGTACAGCTGGATTTGTAATGAATGTTAGCTATGGACTTCACTTATCAGTAGATACTAGAATTATGACTGCCATCATCTGATAGGAAAGGAAAAAGGAAAGAAGACAGTACATCTTCTGGAAATGAAATCACATTTCCCAGGGAAAATGCAGCCCTGTCTCCCTCTGCTGGTGTCCTAGTAAAATTGTCTAAAATGGCCTTTTATTCATTTCCAACTCTCCAGTTTTTAGAAACCCACAAGGGTATAGGCTCAAATACAACCTTACAAAATCCCCTGGTTTCTCGTTGATGGAGTTTGGTGTGCTTGTCACATCCCTAGGGAGTCCCTGTGGCAGTCATTGTGGTAAAAAGAGGATACGTGGTATCCGGTGAGGCCTACGCAGAAGCTGCAGTGACGGTGAGGAGTCTTTCACGGGAGTTGTTGGATGAAGTGAGTAGGGATATGGGGTCTCTTCAGCAGTGTTCCCAGATGTTTGAGGTCTCAGTATAAAACAGAAACTCCTTTTCTACTGGCTCCCAAATAATTCAGCTGCTCAGGAGTCACTAACAGTGGTTTGTAGTGGAATGACCCCGGGGATTTAGAAACCATTTTCACATCCATATTTTGTCTGCTGCCAAGAACAAGAATCTGGAAGTAGGCATAACATTTTGCCTGCAAGGAACCTAAGGCTACAGATAGGGCAGTTATTTGCCCATTCATGTGGTCAATAGAGAGGAAAATTTTGTGCTTTTTCATTGACTGCTTACTTCCCTCCCCTTCCTGAATGGCTGATCTGTAAAATGATTATGACACAGTCTTCTTCCCATGTTGCCCAACAAAACATTTTGATGACAACTCAGATCTTTCAGCTTACTAATTTCAGATGATTCCCTGCTAATTATAGGAGCTCATTCATTTGAATGAAGCAGAGGCATTTTGGCAATGGTAAGATTGAATTCTTTGAATAAGAAGCCACATTTGGAACTCTTAAAGAAACCAAAGAATGTAATTTAATTTTATGGTAACATAAATGATAGATTTGAATTAGACTCATGGGGAAATGCACAACAGAAAAGAACATAGCATAAAAACAATGTGACATAGTATAAATTGTGCAATTTAGTATATGACTACATTTTTCAATATGTAACTATTTTGACTCATAGATTAGCTCTGCATACAATTTCTTAAAATCAGTTATCTCCTTTTTTCTTTTTTTTTTTTTTTTTTGGTACCAGGGATTGAACTCAAGACCTTGCACTTACCAGGCAAGCACTTAAGCCACTGAGCTAAATCCCCAGCCCCCTCTCTCTCTTTTTGAATCTTTTTAAAAAGTAAAAACAAAGTAGCAAGCTTTAAAATATTTTTATCTTTTTTATTATTGTTTATCATCAGAAAACTGATCTAGATGGGTTGATGTGAGTTGCTTTTTCCGAGTGACATAATCATAGAAAGTTCCTGGTTTTCAGTTCCATTTGGTACAACTGGTAATTTCCCATCTGTCTTTATCAGTGCTGGAAATAGAGCTGGCCAGTCCCTAGTGATATGGTCTTTGGAGCCGTGACTTCTGCTTTGAATTGTTCTGTAGAAAATGCTAAATATAGTAGTGCAGGTGGTTTTCTCGGTTGGTGTTTCTTGAGTTGAATACGCAGTAGTTTAGGCAGTTGCTAAGTTTTACCCAGTTTAGAATTTCCGTAGTTCATGGTCTGAAACCTCAGTAGAAGGGACATGTAATTGTTAGACAACCATGATTTTATTTTAGGTCAATTTACAAGTGTTAATTGTTGGTCTCTAGTCATTTTTATGTGGAAAAAAGAAAGAAATGTTGCCCTGTCCTTCTCTACCTGTCCCCTCTCAATCATGCAAGGTGTATCTTGAACTCTGTTTCAATAGCTTCTCACTAGGGGAGGCCGAGCCTGAGGCACTAGAGAAGGCTATAAGTAAGAAGATCAAACTGTTCAGGCATTAAGAACAGGACAAGTCAAGTAAATAACAAAATCCTTGGATGGAGAATTCTCCCTTCTTGGCACTTGATGTCACAGAGCATTTTCTCCTTCAGTTTGACACTGTATGAGTGCCCCAGGAAAGACAGCCATATGTAGGTGTTTTTGGCATCTGCCCCATTGTGTTGGTAGTTCTGATTGTCCCATAAATGTGAAGATAGTCATGTGTGCAAAAGCGCTGTGGTTGACTCAGTAGTGTTACTACAAAGTTCCAAGAAGACAAAAATGGGAACAATTGTAAGAGAATTTTCAGCTTTCTTCTGTGTGTCTAGTGAGTAATACTCCAAAGAGCCTGAACATAGCAACCCTCCCACGAGAAAACACAGGCTGGAGAAAGTTGTTGGGAAGAGGAGGTACTAGAGGGAGGAAAGGAAGCATCTTCTTAGAAAAGCAGATGGCACAGTAGTAACAGCTCAGCCTTGAGTCAGTTCTACCCAGGTCCAAATCCCAGGGACACAGTTATACTCATGTGACCCCTGGAAGATAAACCTGCCTGGACCTTAAATTCTTTATGTGTAAAATGGGAATGATAGCAACAGTATTAGCAACAGTAAAGGAAATTAATAAACTAACAAATGTAAAATGCTTAGAATCATTCCTGACATTGTAAGACGTTTGCTGTGGATTCATCACCCCAACCCTGCTGCCTCATTCGTATGCTCAAGCTTAGCTCCTCGATGTAATGATGTTTGGAGCTAGGGTCTTAGGAGAAGTGAATAGATTGAGGATGAAGTTTTCATGAATGGGGTTATAAGACGAGACTCAAAAGAGATGCACTCTGTCTTTCTCCTCATCTCCTGCATGTGAGGATACAGCAACAAAGTGACCTTCCTCTAACCAAGGAGAGAGACCTCACAGACTCTGGGTCGGCCAGCACTGTGACCTGGGCTTTCTCAGCTTCCAGACTGTGGGAAATAAATGTGGTTTAAGCTACCCAGGCAATGTGAAGTGAGGAGGACAATGTTCCACTGTAGCTGCTCAAGGGAAAAACTGTGTGAATTTGCCACACAACTGCACTTACTCAGCCTTGCACTTACTCAGCCTTTTAAACTGATAGATGCTTTTCTACCCATTCTCACCTTTACTTCTCACAACACCCTGTGAGCTTGCTGAGGTAGAAATCAGCGCCTCCATTTTATGCATGAGGAAGCAGAGTCCAAGAACTTTCTCCACTGTACTAGGAAGCAATACTGGCCCATGAGGAACAACTAGTTTTGAGATTATAAACACATGTTTCACACTAACCCTGTTTTCATTTGATTGCAGGATTACACAACTTTAAAAAAACATACAAGTTGGTTTTTGTTTTTGTTTCTTGCTAATAAACTTCTTCCATAAATTCCTCAAACAATCCTATATCCATCCCAAAAAAAAGTTAGATTCTAAGTTCGCCACCCTTCAGCTCTAGCCAAGATGTTTGTCAGTGCTGAGGCACATTTCCATACTAAGACGTGCAAAAGTCTCACACCTCTTGCCAGTTCTTTAAACAGTTATGTGAACACTTGACTTAGATACAATCCCCAAATGCAAGTAACCAAGAAAAACAGGTAAGTTGGATTTCATCAAAATTAAACACTTTGGTGCATCAACAAATACCAACAGAAAGCAAAGAGAAGCTGGGTGTGGTTTTGCTTGACTGTAATCTCAGGACTCTGGAAGCAGAGACAAGAAGATCAGAAATTGGAGCCCAACTTCAATAACTTAGCAATCTAGAAACACTCTATCTCAAAATTAAAAATAAGATCTAGAAATGTAGCTCAATATGAAGGTCGGGGGTTCAAACCCCGGAACCAAAAACAAAACAAACACCATAATATCAAGAAGAAGGAGAAGGAGGAGGAGGAGGAGGAGGAGGAGGAGGAGGAGGAGGAGGAGAAGGAGGAGAGGGAGGAGAAGGAGAAGAAGAAGAAGAAAAGAAGAAGAAGAAAGAAGAAGAAGAAGAAGAAGAAGAAGAAGAAGAAGAAGAAGAAGAAGAAGAAGAAGAGAAGAAGAACAGAAGAAGAGAAGAAGAAGAACAGAAGAAGAGAAGAAGGAGAAGAAGAAGAAAGAAGAAGAAGAAGAAGAAGAAGAGAAAGAAAGAAGAAAGAAATAAAGAAAGAAAGAAAGAAGAAAGAAAGAGAGAAAGAAAGAAAGAAAAAAGAAAGAAGAAAAAGAAAGAAGAAAGAAAGAAAGAAAGAAAGAAAGAAAGAAAGAAAGAAAGAAAGAAAGAAAGAAAGAAAAAGAAAGAAAGAAGTCAGGCATGGTGGTGCACATCTGTAATCCCAGCACTAGGAAGACAGGCAGGAGGATCATTGCAAGTTTGAAACCAGCATGGGCTACAAACTGAACTCAAGGCCAGTGTGAACTGCATAGTGAGACCCTGTATCAAAAAAAAAAAAGTAAAAAGACAGTCATTGGTTGGGAGCATGTTTGATAAGGGATTTGTATCTAGACTATATATGTGATTCTTCAATGATAAAGAAAAGTCAAACTTCAAAATTGGAAAACAATCCAAATAGATATTTCCTTGAAGAAAATATACAAATAGCAAATAAGCAAGAGAAGATTCCCAAAATCATTGCTGCATCTACATTAGAAAAATATTAATCAAAATCACAGTGAGGCACCACCTCAAACCCATTGCGATTGCTAAAATAAAAAGGACAGAAAATAACAAGAACTAGCGAGGATCTGTGAAACACTCATGTATTTCCATAAGGAATGTAAAGTGGTACCAACACTTTGGAAAACAGTCTGGCAATTCTTCAGTAAGTTAAATACAGTGTTAGCATATGACACAGCAGTTCTACTTTTAGATTTATACCTAGAAGGAGTGAAAAATATGTGTATACAGAAACTTGTACACAAATATTCAGAGCAGCAAGATTCCAAAAATGGAAACAAACTAAATGTTCATCAGCTGATGGAGGAGGAGTAGAATGTGGTCTATTCATACAGTACACTCTTCAGTGCTGATAAATGCTTGACACAATGAAGTGACAGGAATCAGTCACAAGGCACCACATAGCACATTATTCAGTTTATTTGAAGTATCCAAAATAGGCAAGTTTATAGAAACAGGAGGTAAACTAAGGTTGCCTACAGAGAAAAAAGGAATAGGAAAATTGGGGGATGAAAGGACAAGAAGTTTCTTTTCGTGGAGATGAAAATGTCCTAAAGTTAGTGCTGTGATGGTTACATTGGTCTGTGAATGAATATACTAAGAACTATTGAACTGAATATTTCAGACAGTTAAGTTGTGTGATGTGTGTGTTATATGTCAATCAATAAGGCTGTTTTCAAAAAATATGCACTCTGACCTAATACCCAGTAAGTCTGTCTGTAAGTGTATACCTGGGGAAAATAACAGCACCTATTTGCATACAGTGTTGTACACTGTATTTTTAGAAGTAAATTTGTTATTAATTTATAATTAATTTATTGTTATCATAGTTTATTGCAAGAAACTTTTTTCTCCAAACTGGAAATGATCCAACTGCCCATGAACACAAGAATAAAGAAATAAATTATAGTTATTCATACAATGAGACACTATCCAGCAGCAAATAAGAACAAATTATTGATACATGTGAGAACATAAATTAATTTCAAAAATGTTATACTGAGTGAAAAAAAGCCAGATATTAAAAAGTACATACTAAAGACATAAAAAGAAAATAAAAAGTATATGCTATCTAGGCACAGAGGTACTTGCATCTAATCCCAACTACTCTGGAGGCTGACTTGAAGTTGCAAGTTCAAGACCAGTTGGCAATTTAGCAAGACCCTGTCTTAAAACCTGTCCTGAAGAGAACTGCCTTGCATTTTCTGGTTCCATCTGCTTGACACAAAATTGGCAGAGTTGAAGGGGAAAAAGTGATATCTTGTAGGTACAGAGGTGACCTGGGTAACCTGTAGGTCGGAGCACTTGCTACCATATGTGAGGCCCTGGGTTTGATCCCTAGTATCACAAAAAATAAAGTATATAAAATGAACCTACTGGTGAGCATAATGCCTCACAAAGACACACTAGTTTCTGCTGTCTGCTTTACCCTTGAGATGGGAACAAGTGGATGTCTGAACGAAGGAAACAGAGGAAGGAGATGATGGCAGAACGTCTTGTCCTGAGACGTGAGCTTCCCGATGATTTTCAGCTGGTGCTTCATGGAGACATGTGGCTGTGTTCTTGGGTCTCTGACAGGAACTCCTCTGTCCTCCACTAGATGTTTTTCCCTTCCAGAATCTCATTTTTATCTAGACCTATAGAGCAAATACTTTCCCTGGCATTCTCTGCAGCTGGAAGTAGCCCAGAGGATGTGTGGCAGCCTCTGGAGCTTTCCTTGATAGCTGGCACGTCCTCTTTGTCCTTCTTTGACCCCTCAGCTACTTTGCGTCCTCAAATGCGGAAATGATGGCTAGAGCTCCTGACACCCTCTTGGACCATGAGGTCAAGAGACCACTGGACCTTCGAGGGCAGTGAGCAATGAACTGGTAAAACTTGAGTTTTAGGTCCTGAGTACTTTGTGGAGGAGACCTACTATTCCACCCTCCATTACCTGCTTCCAAGCTTGTGTCTTATTTAACCTTACAGTTTACCGATTCTTGTGTTTTGCTATTTTGTTTTGGTACTAGGGATACAACCCAAGGCCTTTGCACTGAGCTACATCCCAGTCCTTTTTAGTTTTTTGAGAGAGGGCCTCATTAAATTGCTTGGTTAGAGCTACAGCCTGGCCATCCTCCTGTCTTAGTCTCTAGGAATGATTTTTTGTTTGTTTTTTCTTTTTCTTGTGGTGCTAAGGATTGAATCCAGGATCTTATGTATACTGTTATTCCCTCGGCCCCCTCGTGTTAGATTTATTCTGTTTTTGTAGCTGAATCTAATTAAAACTAGTATCAGTGATATTCAGCAAAATCAAATGTGTAAGTCTGGTTGGCATTTCATGGTATCAAATAAAAATTTTTGAAGAACATATGTTCTGGGAAACAATGAAGAACATGATATACTCTATTCAAGATAGAAGTCATGAATAGACAAAAACTGTGCCATCTGAAAGAAGCTTTATTAGGGACTGTGTTGCAGCACAGTGTATGGACTGAACCCTTAAAGATACAAGAATATAGGAAAATAAAATATATTTTCCTGATATAGGAAAATAAAATGCAAATGCAGTGTCCTGCTGACTAACCACAGACTTTCTGTTTAGTCATGAATAGGAGAGAGGCTCCTCCAGGACCTGTGAGGATGCTGCAGGGTCAGAGTTGTCCGGAGAGGCTGTGGTGAGGTCTTCTGTGGAACAGCTATGACCAAAGTTTGCTGAAGCCAGAGTGCAGATCTCTCAAAGCAGCTGACCGGAGGTACTGGGGCAGTGACGGAGAAAAAGCAATGAAAAATACCTCATGGGTAATGTCGGGATTGCCCTCCTGCTTCACTGCCCTCTCCTTCTCCTTTTTTCCACTTTGTGTTTTAAGAATGAGTACTTAGACTAGTTAATTCAGTTTTTCTTCACATCTACCCTAGTATCCACAAATACCATTTTTTCAAATAATTTGTTTTTTCAATTGGAGAAACTAAAGCTTAGAGAGATTAAGTGAGCAACTCAAGGTCGCACTGTTAGCAAGGTGCGTTCCCTTCATCTCCATGCTCCACTCCACATTTAACATGAACGAGACACCTCAATATCTAACAGAAAGTAGCGAGTTGTGAGCACCCAGAACACTGTATAGCACCTACTGGGCATTTGCACAGAGGAGTTGTTTGATACTGCTCAACAATTACACAAACAGCACTCCCAAATTTGGTAGTCCTTTTTTTTTTTTTTTTTTTTTTTTTTGAGACAGGGCCTCCCTATGTAACCCAGGCTGGCCTCAGACTCACGGTGATCCTTTTGCCTCAGCCTCCCTCATGCTGGGGTTACAGGTGTGCGCCACCGTGCCTGACAAATTGTGGGGTCTTTCCCTTTTTTAAACCATGTCCACTGCAGTGTAAGCTTCTTAATGACTGAAGGACATTTCCCATTCATTTATTTATCTACTACCTCTTCTCCCTCCAGTACAAGGCCTTTAAGGCAAGTGCTCAACAAATTCTGGCTCCTTTGGTGTTCAGGAAGTTTATTTAGCTTCCGGTGTTTGGGTAGTATCCATTTTTTTTATCCTAACATGTACATTTTCCCACAATTTAACATTGGTAAAATCAAGAGTCATCTTTAACTTAGCATCATCATGTTCCAAACTAATTTTCAATACTGTTTTCTTTCTTAGTGGTACACAAAATATGGGTGCATCTCATATTTGATGATGTTTTTGATTCAGTGAAATAAATTATCATTCAAGTATTTTTCATAATCCTGGGTCTTCCTGCCTCTGGGGCAAATCATTCCACATTCTCAACATTTCCCTAATTCAGTTTTCCACTCCTCTGTTGGTGCCTCCCGCTTACATCCTGTAATTTTCTACTTTTCTCAAGTAATGTGAAAACTATTATATTGCAATGAATCACTGATAAATACAACGTAGTAGCATAGTTACCATGTAACTACAAGGTGGTAACATAGCTCACCGCAACTAAACACTGTTAATGATTCTAAATTTGTTTGGTATAGAATTAACTCAAATATATCAACTAGCAAAAATACCCTTTACTTTGTGAATAGGCAACCATATTATTTGAGCCATAATTTATGGAGACAGTGTAGTTGGAAGCAGAGTAATGTTGGAATTAAATAAAATAAGCAAAGCAACACAATACATTTAATCACAGTATAATTATCATTCCTTGAATAGCACTGTGGCCAGAGAAAATCTCTAGAGATTAAAGGTTTTTAAACAAGTCCAGATGCCTCATGCCATCCAAATACCCTCTTTGTACACTTTCATCCTTCACTGATCCAAGAGGTAGTCTCGGGCCTGCCAAGACCGTGACGGAGAAGCTGTCCTCACTAGCAGTGCACGGAGGTGGACTGCCATAAGCACTGTGCAAAGAACCGGCCTCTTACCTGCTCTCCCCACACGGTAACACGGACGATGTGCCTCGCAAACTCCATACTCAGCCGTTCCTGACCTGTTCTGTTCCCTCCACGCCCTCGTGCTGACAGAACTTTCTGCCATTGCAGAAACACTTTATAGATCTGCACTGTCCAATTCAGTAATCACCACGACCTGTTTCTCCTGAGCTGAGCACTTGTATGGCTAGTGCAGCTGAAGAACTGAGTTTTCAATTTTTTAAAACTTAAAGAGCTATGTGGCAGGTGGTTACCATATGAGAAAGCACAAAACTGGCATGTACTTTTTTGGGGGGCGTTTGAGATGAGGTCTTGCTATGCAGCACAGGCAACTCACGGCGGGCCTCCTACCTCAGCCTCCCTCCCAAGCGCTGGGATTATACGCATGCGCCACCCCCCCACACTCTAGCATGTACTTTGTAGCCTCTATTTTTCTTCTTCAAATCACTGATCCTTTGGGGCATCTCGAGTCTTTTCAGTGGGATTTATTCTTTCCCTCTTTGCAATTCTTTTCACATATTTTAATAATATATGGCACCAAAAACCTGTCATACTTTGAATGTGCTCCTCAAAAGTTAATGTCTTGGAAACTCACCCCCCAAATTCATATGTTAATGGAATTTGGAGGTGATGTCTTTGAAAGGAATTAGTATTAGATAATGTTATGTGGGTGGGGCCCTGTGTTGACTTAGTGGCTTTATAAGAAGATGAAGAGAACCCAAACCAGCACATGCTCTGTCTTGCTATATGATATCCTCCGCTATGTTAGGATGAGGCAGGAAGGTCCTCCCTAGATGATAGCAACATGCTCTTGGACTTCCCAGCCTCCACAACCATAAGTCAAATGAATTCCTATTCTTTAGAAATTTCCCAGTTTCATGTATTTTGTTTTAACAACAGAAGATAGACTAAGACATTTTTAAACTATGTTAATAATGTGATTTATGATGTGGGGTTTGGATCACAAGGTATCAGCTCAACCTCTAGAAGGACTTGAGATCAAGATCAGCCTTGTGTCAAGCCAACTGTCTCTGTGTGGCCAAACTCTTGATGAACTTGGGCAAGTTTACCTAGTTGGCAAACTCCATGCACACTGCCACATATCACTGCTGGGAAAAATAAGTGCAATCCCCATAGCTCCAAAGGGAGAGGACAGTTCAGAGCTCTGTACCTGTCTCTCCTGAACCCTCCCTTGTGAACTACTTTCCCTTTGCTGATTTTAGTCTGTATGCTTTTGGTGTAATACACTGTACCCATGAGCACAGTAGCTTTTCTGAGTTATGTGAGTCCATCTAGAGAATCTGTAAACCTGAGGATGGTCTCAGGAATCTACTGAACTTGAAGTCACCCGAGGAAATAGATGCTTTAATGGTGCCTGCAACCAGCCCATTGAGAATTCAGCTTTTTGAGTCTCGCCCCATTGTACAACCTTTGGACTGTGGGCTGGAAGCCACAGTTCAGATCAAGGGTGGTGGCTGGAGACTGGACTTCAACATGGGCAAGAGACTGATGGAGCAGGTGTCGGCCCAGGTTCACACACATATGCAAGAGAACACAGGAAATGAGTGGAGGACTGACCCAGGGAAGGAACAGAGGAACAGGGCTTTGTACAGCAACCACATGGCCAGTGATGGCGAGGAAGTGGGAGGGTCAAGTAGACACAGCTCCTGCTTTGAAACTCCTGGAGTCTGTGCCGTTCGAGTGCACCCCAGTCCTCAGGAACTAATCTCTGCTCTTGGGAGGCATGAGTGAAGAGCAGATTTTATAGGCTGGAACTTGATTTTAGGCTGGTTTATGCCCTCTTTTTTGATGACTATTTTTCTACTCTTGACCAAACATGTAGACTCTGGAAGGAAGCTGGTGAGGCAATGAGTGAGACAACAGAGCAACAACCTTCAGTGAGAAGGAGATCTACTCCCCATTTTTATCCTTCTAAAATCATGTCCTTCATACCACCTAAAATTCCACAAACTAGAGATGCACTTAAGTTATCCAGAAATCTCCTAAAACAGGGTTAAGAGAAATGGCCCTTCATAGCTTAGTGAAGACTCAGTGAGTCAGATAGTTTCCTAATTCTGAGCATAGCTTCATTACATGGAAGCATCACTAGCTTGTGGAAGGAAGGAGAGATCATTCTCAAGTATGGGTTCTTCTGGTTAGGGTAGGGGATTGGACTTGGACACAAGGATAAGTATTATCCCTCAGGGTCCTGTTCTGCTGGAGAAGGAGGAAAGAGTCTAGAAACAGAGGGGATGATGTTCAAAACAGATTTCCACAGCAGACCTGTTCTGACTTTCTCCTTAGACCCCGTGCTCTCACTGAATCTCAAGTGCTTGTCATAGTCCTGAATGTATGTTTGTCCTGCATGAAGATTCCTGGGCAGGAAGCACTGAGTCACCTTCCTGAGGACCTCAAAGGAGACAGGAATTTAGGGTTAGAACAAAAGCACCAGTAAACAGAATGTGTCTGTGAGGTAAGCAGGGCAGAGGGAGGGTGAAACGTATAACTACATGAGGAAGTGTGAAGAATCAGCACAGTTTAGAGAAGTTCTCTGAGGAAAAGACTAAGGTAGGTTCGATATTTAGTGAATGGTTAATGAAGTAACAAGTGAATAATCTCCCCTAATATTATACAAGCATGTGGGTTACCAGCTTCACATAGGTCAAACCATTTCCTGTCTAGGAGTCTGAATTTTTCTTTCCTAGGTAGGCGCTTAATCCTTTTATATGAGATCCCAGATTTTTTTGTTCCTGATTTCCTGTCACCTACCCAGAATTTCCCTAAGGTTGCCCTTCATTTTTCCTTCTTCTCCACAACTGAAGTCTAGGCTTCATGAGGGTCTCAGAACATCTAAGAAGCATTTCAGTCTCTTTTTTAATGAGAGGAATTCTTGTGATTAACTTCACATGCAAAAACAGAAGACAGTTCTGTTCAGAGAGATGTAAAGCATAACACAGAATACAGCATAAACAAGGGGAAAACCCATGAGGTTAGGGTGAGGATGGGGGGTGGGCCCCTTGGTTCCTCTGAGAGAGAGGTGCTGCTCTTGGTGGTCCAGGAGCTGCTGCTCCATCTGGTGTGAGGAGCATGGCCAACAGGTCCCTGTGTCCACCAATGGATGTCCATTCCAGTTTCTTGCACAGCCTTGGATCCCCTAGGAAAATACTGACCAATATATTAAGTTGAAAAATATGTAGGAGGCAGGGAATATCAACCTGGAGTATTTGTCAATGGCATGGGTGTTCTGGAAGATACGAAGCCCCATCTGACTCTTGAGAAGTCTCTTCTTCCTGGAGGAGGATTCACTGCTCAAGGCCAGGTGGACCACTATTTTGTCTTGTCTTTCTTCAGTCAGAATTTGACTTCGTGGGTACCCAGACAGGCTGTTGGCCTCAGATTCACTGCAGCTTCCATCCAGCATCATGGTTTTTGAGTGAGGCATTCCACACATGCATGGGAACTACAAGCAACAAACACAGAGGACTCAGTGGAGCTGGACAAAGGAGATGGCCTGGTTTGAGAGCAAAGCCAGACTGCTAAACAGAAACAGGGAAAGGCAGACTATAGGAATTTCTTTTAGTCTAGTTATTCTCTATCCTGCCTGCATATCATACTATGCACAGGCCCCAAACCAGAGCCAGGGCAGCCATGTGGGCTGGGAGGAGAACCAAGAAGCCAACCCATGAGCCCTCCCATGAGCTGCCGGTGCACAGGCTGAGAAACAAAAAGAACACCCCCCCACCAAGCAACCAGCTGACTCAGAGGAACACAGGCTGAGATGATAGCAACAGAAGTACAAAAACAAGTTAATCTTGTATTGTTTGATTGACTTTGCAGGCCTAAGCCAGTAGTCTGAGCATCTATTTAAAAGATAACAATATGCAATATAGCAACTATAGGGAATTGCCTTCTGTCTTGGTTTGAAATCCAATATTGTTCTCACTGTTTTGTTTTTGCTTTGTTCTACTCCCTTTAAAATAAAAAAATAAATAAGTGAAAAAAAATTAAAAATAAAAAACTGAGACCCAGAAAGCTATACCCTTCCCCTGAGGTCACACCATGTCAGAGCCAGGAATTTAAACCCACATATTCTGATCTCAGTGCAGGAATCAGAAGATGATTAGGTGGAAAAATACCCTTATTCTAAAGAGTTAATGTAAAAATTAAGGCTCATGGTGCCTATAATTT
This sequence comes from Dolichotis patagonum, assembly GCA_004027295.1. Lineage (NCBI taxonomy): Eukaryota > Metazoa > Chordata > Mammalia > Rodentia > Caviidae > Dolichotis > Dolichotis patagonum. The sequence goes on along the minus strand of PVJX010011939.1, from coordinate 3,323 downwards.
TTTTTTTTGAGACAAGGTCTTGCTACGAAGCCCAGGTTGGCCTTGAACATGTGGCAGTCCTTTTGCCTCAGCCTCCCCAGTGCTAGGATCACAGATATGTACCACCACATCTGGTTATAATGTATTTTTAAATGGTTGAGCTGAACCAACAAAAAATGTTTATATGGGGAAAGAGGTCACACAAAAATGGCAAAACATTAGCAACACTAGATCTAGGTGTGGAGTCCTTTGGATTACAGTTCCCCATTCTTTGAATTATTTCTTCAAGCATAGAAATGTTTATAAGAAACTAAATTGGAGAGGAAAAGTTATTTCCTTTGACTTCTGCCCTCAGTCGGAGTCAGCAGAGCATGGGTTCTCAGTGGATGCCTAGACTGGTTGTGCTAGCAGAAATATGAGGCCTGCTGACAAAGGCGACAGGCCATGAAATCACTCCTTTCAACATGTTGACTTCAATTGCTTCTAACCAGGGCCTCTGTTTTTATTATTTTGGCCAGTGAAATAAGCACAACTACAACTTGCCTCCTATTTCTATGTAAAATACCCAGATAAATAGCATAAGGCTTTTGAATGTAAAAACAGATGGTTAAAAGCAAAATTAAAATCATTTGAAGCATTTGTATTTATACTTGAATCAATCATTTGTGGTTTAGGGGCTTTTTTTTTCTTAATCAGGTATGATTGCTTCATTACATCTAAGCCTTGTCTCATCAGTAAACAGTAATTAAGTAACACATGAATACATTCCTGAATAATTAACAGATGCATAGCTAGAGGAATAAATGGATAAGAGGTTATCTAGTCAACTCTCAAACTTTGATACAATTGTGACATTTTTCACTGGAGATTTTTATGTACTTGTTCAATAAAAGCATAGGTCTTTACTTCTTTGCTGTAAACTGAATTTCTCTCTGCTAAACTGCAAATACTTATTGCCTGAGATTTAGTTAGAATCAGGAAAAAGTGATAAGAAGTCCCATTTTCCATATCATTTCGCTCCTGAGAAAGACAAGTGGTGCCTGGTATGTTAGACAGGTCTGGATAATCAGCTCCTATATGGAGTAGCTGAGGAGGGGAGACTTTCCTTGTCCTTCTTTTGTATTTATCTATTGCTACAGAGCTGCAGATCAAGCCCAGGTCCCTGCATGAACTATACAGGCACCCTACCCCTAAGCTAACATGGGCCTTTATCTCAAACCAGGTGCTCATGGCTCCCACTTGGGACCAAGAGCTTTGCTGGGGCCAGTTTCATGATCATCAGTGTTGGTTCCCCTGTGGGGCATCAGGAGAGAGACTTTGTGTCTTCCACTGCTGTCTACCCTCCTTCAGCTGCGCGTCTAGGTCTCTAAATTGAACCTGTAACCCCAGTGGAATCTAAGCTCTCACTCCCCACCCCACCTTCTGTGTCTGTCCTCCCACAGAGTGAGACAGACTTAAGGGCTCAATGTCCCTTCCTCCTATGATGTCCTTGTGGCTCTTCAGTGTTTCAGAATCACGGCAAAGACCAGGACCCACAGAACAGCAATAGGTTAATAAACTCCCTGAATGTGAGATCCATGCTGCTAATAGATCAAGAGCCCATGTCAGATGAAGGCTTTGCTGGTCTTTGAAAAGGAAAGCCTAATGGATTATAAATCAAAAGTGTTTAAATATAACCCAAAGGCATTTGATAAAAATCAATGTGCAAATTATTGAAAACTCAACCAAGTACTCAAACATTGAAATAAAAATGGTTCAAGTAGTTTTAAAGATAAATTCCTAAATGATAGTACATTTGGATATGGTGTAGAAATATTTGACAGGGGCCGGGGATTTAGCTCAGTGGCACAGGGCCTACCTGGCAAGCATGAGGTTGTGAGTTAGATCCCTGGTACCAAAAAAAAACAAAAATTGACAGGCACAAAATGGGCATTAAAAACTTTTTTAAAAAGGAGCAGGGTGTCTGGAGAGACCCAAACAGAGAGAGATAGACTCCCACAACCCAGCAAGAAACTAAAGCGCAAAAACCCGCTCGAATATGAGGTCCTGGGGCTACTATTAGTGAAGATAAGATCAGTAAGCACGGCACCCTCCTCGAGACGCCTGAATTCCGCCTGACCTGAACAAGCGATCCATGCCGAAGCGACTGGCTTGAGCCACCGGAGTGCGGAGCTGAACAGCCCTGCATCCAGCTTGCCAGGACCGGCCCTGCGCTCGACCCACCCGGAGGCACGGTGAATTCCCACCACAGCCACGCTGAAGTCGGAGGTCGGGCAGTCCAGCAGTTCTCAGGGACACAGTGAATGATGGGAATAAGACCCTCCCACGGGAAAGGGGAAACCAACTGGACAACATGTTGGATTTGGGCAGGACAGCCCTAACTCCATAAGGAAGTGGCTTCAGCTGGTTACTCCCCTTGCCAAGCGGATTGGTGGAATCTGCTTGGACTAGGCCGCGCCCCTGGCGGGGACCCAGTTACATCCCTGAGATCAGTGCACACTGATGCAATGAAGGCCTGCAAAGGTTGACTGGCCCAGAAGGGAGGAGCTAGCGCACACTGCCCATGGGTGAACTCTAATCTCTGATAACCTATTGAAGAGGGCTAAAGCTCCTAGCCTGCACCCTCTAGAGGAGCCTTAAACAACAAGAAAAGGGTCTGGGAATTACACTGTATACTTGTATGGAAGGAACCAAAAACATGATGAAAGGGAGAAATAAGAAAACACTCCCAGCCCCAAACCCTGAGAACATTGATCCAGGAGAGTTAAATACAAAAGAGACTGAGGGCAGGAAAATGCAACATCAAACGCAGCGTTAGCGGACATAAAGAGATATCTTCAAGACCTCGTAAGTGGGACCAAAACTGAAATATTAATTCAAATTAAACAAGAGATAAGTAGATTAATAAAAGAAGGGCTGGGTACCTCTCAAGAAGACACAGACAGAAGAATAGAGGAACACAAATGGAGAGAAAAATTTAATGAAGAATTCAGAAAAAACCTAGAATTTATGAAGCAGACTCAAAGGGATTATCAGGAAACTAAAGACTCCATAGAAAGCTGGAAAAACTGCTTGAAAGAAACCAAAGATAGACTATCAAAAATTGAACACAGGTTTGCAATGTGGGGTCATGAAAGGGAAGATGTCTTAAAAATAACAAGGGAGCAGGCAGTAAAGATACAAAGACTGGAAGATGACAAGAGGATCTATAACTTAAGAATAAAGTATGTGAATGAAGAAGCAGGAATCAAACCAGAGGAATTACAAAGGCTATTCACAGCCATTATTGAAGAAAATTTCCCAAGCATAGAAAAAAGAAATGATATGCAGAAGTATGAAGCATA
>PVJX010011938.1:0-51925 GCA_004027295.1 Dolichotis patagonum | reverse complement strand
CCGATTGTCTAGCTTTGAAATTTATGTCTCACATTGCTTTTTTGTGACCCATTTTGTTCTGTTTTGTTGTGTTTAATTTTACCCTTTTGATATAATTGCATGTATGTTTGAGTGTGTAAGATGGATGACCATATTGCTGTTTTTGTCAGATCATGGAGCAGAACTGTTAACAGTCTCACTGTTTGAATGTCTACTTTGCATGTTTTAATTTTGTAATTTGAACAACTATTTCTAAGATGTCAGTATGTAATTTGTCAAGTAATGGTTTCTTAGTGGGTTTTTTTTTTGGTTCTTTTCTTTTTTTCCTTGGAATTCTGTATTGTTGCTACCCTTTATTCTGTTTTGTTTTGTTTGTTTTTTATCTTTAAATAAAATAAAAAAAGAAAAAAAACCAATGTTTTGGAGGATGTGATTAAACTATCAACCACATTACTGTATGTGCCTTTGACTCATGTTTGGTTGCATAGCCCTGAGAGGAGATGGATGAAGAGCACATATCTTCTCAGGCACAGGAACAAGATGGCTGTCTAAAGGTAGATCACTGGCCAGAGACTATGAGTCATGTGAGCTTGCTTGGTTTTCTATCTTATTTCTGCTGTGAACTGTTTCTCCTCTGTAATGTCATTCTGCCATGCCAGTCTGCTTCAGAACCAGCTGATTTTGGACTGAAACTTCTATAAACTGTGAGCTAAATAAACCTTTCCCCCTTTAATGTTGGGTGTCATGTATTTTGTCTTAGCAATGAGAAAAGATAACTGAGACAGAATTTGGTACCAGAAGGGGGATCATTGCTGTGATTATACCTTACTATGTGATTTAGGAGCCTTTGGAACTAGTTTGTGGGAAGAGTTTGGAAAGGTTTAGAGATGCCAGATGAAAAAGCTTTAGGCTGTGCTTGATGGGAGATTCTTATTGAAGCTCAGAAGACCAGAATGCTGATAGAAGTGCTGCCAGTAAAGACCAGGCTTAGAACATTTCTTCTTCGGTTGTTGGACTCCAGATGATGTGTGTTAAGATTTGGCAGAAAGTTTGTCTGCATTTTGGTTGTGTCTAGAGACTTTGGATGAGACTGAAGTTAAGGATGACAGACCAATTAATCTTGCAGAAGAAATTTCAATATGGTCTAATGTTGAGGCCATGGCATGGCTACTGTTGGGGGCTTTTAGCTAGATCTGTGCTAAGTATCATTGTGAGTTTAGTCAAAAAGGAATCTCCAGTAAGGTGGTGGACTGTAATGACAAACCAGAAGAGATCTTGATTGCTGAGAAGAAACAGGAGGACAATAGAAAAGATGGCCTGAAGACATCACAAGAAACAACAGAACTCCACCCTTTGTGATCTCAAAATTGCAAAAGTGAAATACTTTGTTCTGAAAACAGAGCCCCAGAGCATCATGTTCCAGAATGGCAGCAACCTAGGGAAATTGTTCTTTGGGATTTGATACACAGGTCAAGATAACCCTACAGCCAAGACAGAAGGAAGCCTGGCTACTGCTCTAGCTGGTGGCAGAAATCTTGGCTTCATCCACGTGGTGCTGGTTTTAGGTGTATGAAGATTATAAGAGTTGTGGGTTCAGGAAGGCTTCCATCCAGTTTTCAAAAGAAGGTCTGGGAGGCCAAACAGTTTACCCCTGAGAAGACAGTGTGTGCAGCTGTGGGTATAAAACTGAAGGTTCAGTGGAGACCCAAGAAGTTTGGAGAAGCCTGGAATGGAAATTATCTGAGGAGAACTATAAAGAGGGAACAGAACAGGCCCAAGAAAAAAGTATAGGAGATACAATCACCAGTAGTGCTGTAGTGGAAGAACCACCCAAGCCCTTTGGAGTTCACATCTTGCTATGGATTGCCTCAGATGCTAGACATGGAACTACAGGACTTAATTCTTCCCCTGCTGGGTTTCGCACTTGCTTTGGTCCCATGCTTTCTATCCCTGTACTTGGAATTTTTAGGATGGTAATGTTTATTTTGTGCCATTGCATGTTGGAAGCATTTAACTTTCTTTTCATTTGGGTTTTGCAGCTAAGGGTTTGCCTTAAATCTCAGAGGAGACTTTGGACTTGGACTTTTCAGGAATGGAGAAACTGTTAGGAGTTTGGTAATTCTTGAAGATGAACCAAATGCTTTTTTCATAAAGGGATGTATATGAGTCTTTGCAGGGAAAGCAGAGATAGAACATTATGTTTTATGTCTAGATGTCCCTCCCAAAGCCTTATGTAGTCATAGATGGGGCTTTCCAGTTGTGACTGGATCTAGAATTTGTGATTCTGGGATCAAGTATGGGATGCTGGGATTGATTCATGATGAGATACTAGGATTAAGAATGTATATTACTAAATTAGTCCACTGATTGACAGGGCATCTGCCCTAAGTCAAGTAGCCAAGATTAAATATAAAAGGGGCAGAAAGAAGCTGCTGTGATAATTTGTGGCTTGTGGCTTTGCTTGCTTACTTTGCTATCTTCTTCCTGCCATGAACTGTTTCTCCTCCTGTTGCCTCTCTACCATGCCAGCCTGCTTTACAGCCAGCTGTTTTGGACTGAAACTTCCATAAACTTTGAACTAAATAAACCTTTCCTCTTTTAACTTTGGATGTCATATATTTTGTCTTAGGAATGAGAAAAAGTAACTAAGACTGCACAGTAAATGCAATGTGCTTGAATCATCTTGAAACCATTGCGCTAGTCTGTGAAACAATTGTCTTATACAAAACTGGTCCCTAGTGGCCAGGAGCCACTGATCTATCACATTATTTCAATTATTTATTTGCTTGTTATTTGTTTGCAGTCTTCCCCTCTCCCTAGGAAGTCAGCTCCATGAAGACAGGAGTCATCATTCTCATGTATCCATAGCACATGAAACAGTATCTGGCCATCAGATGGGCTCTGTAATCATTTGTTGAATGAATGAAAGAACATTTCCCACAGAAAGACTTCCTATACCTGATCAGCAATGGGAAAGCTCTTTTCAGTGTTCACCCCCTTCATTTTCTCTCCCACAACTCTTTCTCTGAGGGGTTGTAGCTGTCACCTGGGCCATGTGTCCCTTCTGGTAGGTGCAGTGAAATGATCTTACTTTCCTTTGGAATATCTTGAACTGGCACATTGCCTGGTGGAAAGATGACACTTAACACGACACATCTCTTTAGGGCTGTTGCCTTTGACACTTGCTGGCTGACTTGGTGTGTTAGCTCTTCATCACTGTGAACAAATGCCTGTGAAAACAAGTTAAAGGAGGAAATGCTTACTTTGGCTCATGACTTCAGAGGTTTCAATTCATGGTCGACTTCCAATGTTGGAAGGGCGTCATAGAGGAAGCTTCCTATGGTAAGCAGGAAGCTGAGAGTGGGAAAGAGCCAGAGAAGTGTATCCTTCAAAGTCCAAGTCCAAGTCAAGTCCCCAGTGGCCTACCTTCTTCAACTAGGCTCCATCTCCTAACAGCTCATTCAGTTATAAATTAGTCAGTGGATCAATTTATTGATGATATTAGCGTCCTAAGTATGTGAGTCTTTGAGTGATGCTTCATATTTAAAGCATAAGGCTTTGAAGACCACATAAATCTACTTTAGAGGAGACCCATCACAGACCATCTTATTTATCCTTGTATTATGAGGGCTAAGCATTCGAATACACTGGGTACCTACTGTTTGAATGAATAAAGAAGACAATGGGAAAAGCAGTTTGCCTGGGGGAACCCAAAATGGACTTTGGAATTCAGTCCATATCTAAATGCTGCTTACAGAGTGGGTCCAAAGAAGGGATCAAGTTCATCCTGCCTGGGTCTTGGGTTGGGTCTTCCTACATTTTCTTCTTCTACATATCTTCTTGGGCCTTTGGTCAGCCACATTTTCCAAAAACAGAGCGCTTCTTGGCTGTGCTGTTCGCCTTTCCATTACTCTCCTGCATCCCTCCCTCCCCGCTGTTGCTGAGCCAGGGCTTTTCTGAGCTGCAGACTCACTCCAACTGCCCCTGGGACCTCATTCAGCAGTCCCTACACTATGCAGGGAATGCCAAAGGAAGACACTTAACCTCCTCCTCCAATTAAGCACCAGTCCTCTGTCTTCTGTGATTTACAAGAAAAATAAGAGAGTTCTGCACAAAAGAGTGTGTAGTTCAAAGTTAAACTAGTTCCAAAAATGCCAACTGTGGGTGTTGATGGATATGTTAATTAATTTGCCTGTGGTAATTAGTACACAATATATATGTGTGTCTAGTCATGACACTGTATACCTTGAATAAAGTAATTTTGTAATTTTTATTTGTCAATTAAATAACTTCAAATATGCTTCCATAAAAATAAATAAAAATAAAGGTGATACATTCATACTTGCCTCTCTCTCTCACAAAAAAGAAAATACTAGAGAGTAGAAAAAGTAATTACTAGAAGCTGAGAAGGATGAGAAATGGAGAGCAGATCAAAGATAAGGTATATCAAAACACAGATGAGAAGCATGAATTCTAGCCTTCTATAGCGCACTAGAGTGAAGATAATTTGTTAAATATTTTATAAAGAACTAGAAGAGTTAGTAGGATCCCAGTACAAGGAAACGATAAATGTTTAAGGACATGGAAATACTAAGTATTCTGATTTGATCATTACATAATATATACATATACAAAGTTATTACACAGAACCCATAAATATGTATAGTTATCACATGTCAATTTAAAAGAAAATAGATTGTAAGATAAAAGCCAAAAAAAATTTAAAAACATTCTACAAAAAACTTTTCCTTGTAATATGTGAGTGGCCTTTGGCCAGAAATTTACCTTCCCTAAACCTTGGCTTCCTCATCCACAGAACAGGGCTGGGTGCTATTGATGGACACATGCACATGTGTGCACACACGCACTCCTGTATTTACCCACTTCACATGACTGGCCTTCTCCTTTCAATATTAGCTTAAATCTTGTCAGCTTTATCTGAAATAGGTTTCCATCCTGTGTGTCAGCCCTTCGGAGTCTTTATCATAATTTTTGTTTCAGAAAAACTTGATCCCGATGCATGAAATTGGCTGCCAAAGGCAGAATGTGTCAAGAGACCAATGAAAGACACAGACAGATTCAGGACTGCACAAAGTGTAATTTACTTGGGACTTAGGGCAGCAAGACAGATGGATCCCTTCTGCGTGGCAAGAGGAAGGAGTTTATATGCGGAGCCAGGTAAACATGAGCCACAGTTAACCATAAAGTACCCAGCCTTTCTCAAAAACTACTTAGGTGCAGTAAGGAAACTAACAATTCAGTGAGAAAGCATTCTGGCCACCAGTATCTGGTACAACATGCTTGGCTGACTAAATGACTGTCCTATAGGGCTTGGTGCATGTGTGCCAGTGATACCTAACAGACAAAATGACAGTTAGGCAAGATGGCAGTAGTCATGTCAAGCTGGAGCCCTACAGATTTCTAGATCTTTTGTGTTGTCTTTCAATTAGATTGATAATAGAGGGTAGCGGTAAAAGTCATTCCAGACATAATAATAGTGAACAGTATAGAGTGGACATATATCACTATTATAGCATTATTTTTATTGACAGTGGGCAAATTATAGGAAAGGAGAAAATGGAAAATCAAGGGGCTATAAAGTTTTATTTTCTTGGTTAATAGAGAGGATATCACAGATTCGCAAAGACCACGCTGCATGTGGGGTGGCCTGCCCAGGAGAATCTCATGTTCCGATGAGTGCTGGTATGCATTTCATTGTTTGCCCATTTGTGATTGGGCCCTGAGTTCAAGAAGATAAAATTAAAAAAAAAAAAAAAAAAAAGAAGAAGAAGAAGAAAAAATTTCTTGAAAGTCTTTTTCCATTCCAGCCTGCTCATGTAGTTTCACTGTATTTTCGTAATGAATACAGTTGGCATTTCCCCTCTGGAATCCTGTTATTAAAACAAACCTTCCAGAGAATCTGCTTGCAGGTACAAAAGTATAGGAACAAAATGAACTCTGAGGTACAATATGAGACCCAATACCGGTTTAGCCCCAACATGACAGAAAGAATGAGAGTAATGGGAATCTCATTAAACTTCACAATTTAGCTCCCATCTCCAGGAGGGAGAAAATCAGGTCTGATCATGGTGTCCTGTTAGCCTTGTAAATAAATATATGTGAGAGGAATGGTTGCAGGGAAAGAGAGAGAGTAGGAATATTTATCCCAGCTCTTTGATTATTTGCTGATATATCTAAGAAGATAAAGTGAAAAGGATACAGAAGAGAAATTGAGGTCACAGTGGAAAGGCCCAGACAGGTGGTAAGAGAATTGTTATTAGTCGTCTTAGTTACTTATCTTGTTGCTGAGACAATGTACCCAACACCCAAAGTTAAAGGGGGAAAGCTCTATTTAGCTCACTGTTTGTAGAGGTGTCAGTCTATAATTGGCTGGCTCCAAGGCAGGATGGCACATGGCAGAGGAGCAATAGTTCATGGCAAACAGAAGGTAGAAAAGCCTCTTTTTGCCCTTTATATTGCTCTTTATATTGTATGCAGGCTACTGTACTAGGATTAGGGCAATGCCAAACCAATCAGTGGGCTGATTTAGAAATCACCCACCCTTAGTTTTAGCACCCTTAGTCACCATGAGTCAATCACACACTCCAGATTCAGCCACCTCTGAAAAAGACTCACCTATGTCCCATGAAGCTTTGAGGGGACATCTAGACCTAACCCATAGTATTAGTCAATCATCATCCATTTATTAGTCCTCGACCTCTGTACCACCAATATTCCAGACATCAGAGATAGAGTGATGAGGAAGCCAAAGTTCTTGCCCTTTATTAGCTTACATTCTGGTAGGAAACTGACAGTAACCAAGTAAGCATGCCAACCAATAACTTCTGTAAAGCAAATAAAACTGGGTAACATCAGTGCAAGACAACTGCACTGATGTAGGTGGTGGAAATCACTTTAGGTGAATGGTCAGGTAAGTCCTGTTTGCAATGGCGACATGTAAGGGATACCTGGATATGTGGACAGAGACAGAAGTTAACAGCAGCCTAGCTAAGAAATGGGATGGAAGTTTGAAATCTGCTCAACATTAGGGAAAAGACAAAAGATTACTCGGTCCCTTCCAATTACTAAAATACAAACGGTTACTTTGTCTACTTTCTGTACTACTTATTAGTGATGTGTACAATTTACTAGGCATGTGACTTCGGACAAGTTATTGAATCCAATTGATGGCAAGATTAATGACTACATACCTCAGAGTCTTGCGATGAGAATTACACATAGTGCCAATAAGTGCTAATAATTATTATTGTTTATTATGTACTGGAGCTATGCTAAATCTTCACATGCTTATTTAACCTTTATCCTTGATTTAATCTTCAATCTTTAGCAATGAGGCTAAGAAATGTTACTGCTAAGGAGGATATTAAGCCCAGTAGGGTGAATACCTTGCTTTAAGACACTCACTAAATGTGGCAGATAGGGGAGTTGAAGCCCAGTGCTCGCCAAAGTGTTCAACCTTGCTTTCATATCTTACAGCTACAGAAGCTGTAGCACCTAACCTGGTGCCTAAGCTGGTGCCTCCACATGGCAATCCTCACTGCTTTTGGCTCCGTCACTGCTAAGTATGTTGCATTTCTTCCACTGCACAACAAACTCTAGTGATATTAGGATCTGCATTCTTAGAATGTGATAGCCAGAAGTCAGTCATTGACCACACAAGTGGAGCTGGAAGCCACATCTGATTTCATATTCCCAAGCCTTTTCCCTACAGTGGGCCTCCTGGAATTTTGCTTATTATAACTAAGCATATTTTGAAAGGAGCCCTCAGAAATATGCACTGAATTTGCTTCAGTAGATTCAGCTGTTTCCAAAACAATAGGTCCAATTTTCTTCCTTAATACTGCTTCTATTAACATTTAAAAGATCTTTCCATATTCATTGTTCCTATTTTAAGCAAAATTTCGGCAGAGCATTTCAGTATCAATCAGTTGAGGGAACCCACCAGGTGTCTGACTCAGCACCTCCTCTGCCACCTGAGAGCTCCAGCGTTACTCTCCACACATGCATTTGTCCTTCCTGTGCTCACCCCTGCAATCTCTGGGTTTCTTTGAGACTTCATGGGTAAGGAATCTTTGTTCCTGGTGAGTTTGTTTTTTCATTTGTACTGGGTTATTCCTGTTCTGTTGGATTCCAAAAGCTGAACTTTCAAGTTGAAATCTTAAAAAAAATATCTTGCTGGCCAGGGTCACTGAACCTTAGAACGATCTCTGGAGGAAAGGACATCTGAACTCATGGCAAATATGAAGACTCATGAATTGTGATCTAGTCCCCAGGGTGCAGTGGTGTGGCTGAAGAAGCGACTGAGTCATGAGAGTGTTGATCTTACGAATGCACTCATGAGTTCACCTGAGTGGTCTATTAGAAAGCAGACTGTGGGCCAGGGATTTAGCTCAGTGGCTTAAGTGCCTGCTTTGCAAGCGTGAGGTCGTGAGTTCGATCCCCGGTACCAAAAAAAAAAAAAAAAAAAAAAAAAAAGAAAGCAGACTGGTTGGAAAAGTAGGTCTTTGGGGAACATCTTTGAAGGGTGTCCCTTCCACTCTCCCCAGTCTCTTTCCCACCCTCTCTGCTTCTCAGCTTCCACAAGGTGAGTAGCTTTCACCCACCACACTCCCCCATCATGATACGCTTCCGTGACACAGGCCTCCAACAATAGCGCTAGTTAACCATGGACTAAAACCTCTGAAATTGTGAACCCAAAGAAACCTTTCCTCTTTGAAGTGTGTTTCGTCAAGTATTTGGTCACAGCAATGAAATGCTGACTAATATACCTTGCAAACCAATTACAGTTGCAAATAGGAGAAAGAGTACGTGACAAAGGAAAGGTGAAAAAGCAAGAGCATCTTCCCCCACATAACTGATGAAGCAGAAGCGCTCTCCAATCCTGCTCTGAGGCTGGTGCAGCTTTACAATTCCAGTGCAGAGTTTATCTATGGGTCTGAGATTCCGTTATTCTACCACTTACTCTGTGTCTGCTCTTAGGTGTCTAGCAGGCATCTTAAATCTAAAATAATAAAACCAAACACCTGACCTTCATTCCCAAACTTGCTTCTCTCTCAGTGTCCCTTACATCTACTAATAACAACTGTATCCTTTAAGGTGTTCAAGTGAACATGTCCCCAACTTCCCCTGTGCTTCTGTTTTTCCTTATGTGCTTCCATGTCTGATTCACCAGCAATACCTTTACCTTCCTCATAGGCCCTGAGTTTGGTCACCTCTCTCTACCTTCCGTGTCTCAGCAGCTGCACCTCTCTTTCCTGGTTTCTCTAGTCTCCTGTCTGGCCTTCTGCTTTCACTCCTGCTCTTCTTCCGAGGTGACCAGAGGATTCTTTCAAATACATGTCTGTGCATAAGCTTTCTCTGTTCAAAACTTTCTAATGCCTTCCTGTCTTTCAGAGTGAATGGTCCATTATCTTTTTTTTTTTTTTTTTTTGAGGCAGGGTCTTGTTATAGGCCAGGTTGGCCTCAAGCTCACAGCAGTTCCCCTGCCTCAGCCTCCTGAGTGCTGGGACTACCATCATGCCTGGAGGGTTCAGCTCTTGAAGTGGCTCTCTGAGACCCATTATCCTGCACTGTCACTCTCATCTCACGTGAACTACCTTCACCCACTGTGTCTTAGATATTCATCCATCTGCCAGGCATAGGCCTACCTTCGGGACAGAAATCCTCTCTGACTAGAAAGAAAGCTTTTCTCCCCACAAAGACTGATTCCCTCAGCAATGTCAAGTTGTTTCTTAGTCATGCCTCCCTGGGTCATGCTCTGTAAAACTGCAAACCCACTGCTAGCCTGTTCTCCTAGTTCTCACTCTGCCTCATTTTATTCTCCCAGAACATGTACCGTTACCTGATACATACTTTACTTAATGGTTTTGTTTATGGTCTGTCTGCATTGATCTCCACTAGAATGTAAATTCCATGAGGGCAGGATTCTTGTTTGTTTTTCTACTCTATTTCCAGTGTCTAGTACACTATCTGGCAACTAATAGGGACCTAAACATGCTTGTTAGATGAATGAATGATTGTTAAGGGATTAGCACATTGCCAGACTGTACTCAGAAACCATCCCTTTGCCAACAGATGAAAGCCAATTCAAGTAGAGAAGGGATAAGATTGGACAGTAAAGATGTGACGGGATAGCTTCCAGTGTTATTGGAAATTCAGAGTATTGTTTTTAGGGTGGCTCTGTCCAGGAATGCAAATGAAGCCATCAGTCACTGGCTCTCTTTGTCTATTGTCTGCCCCCACCAGCTTCATTCTCAGGCAGGTTTACTGTCATCACCAACCTTAAGCTCATGTACTTTCAGATTGGCATCACCATTTGCATGTGAAGCACTTATTGTCTAACACTTTGAGTCACTTTTTTTTTTTTTTTTTGGTACGGGGGATCCAACTCATGACCTCACGCTTGCCAGGCAGGCTCTTGTGCCACTGAGCTAAACCCCTGGCCCTTGTCTAACACTTTGATCTAAAGTTGTAGGAGACCATCTCATTGGTCTGGTTCAAGTCAAGTGCCTGACCTTGGGCCAATCACTGTGATCCAGTAAAATGAAATGCCTCCATTGGCCAAGTTGGTTCACCTGGCCATTCCAGAGTCAAAGGGAAAGAGTTGAGGTGGGAAGACCACCTACACTTGATGAGCTGAGAGACAAGACTGCTTCTGCAAAGGAAAATATAGATGCCATTGCCAGGCTTATCCTTCTTTACTACCAGAGTGATCTTTGTGAAAAATGGTTTTCATCTTGTGACTATTGTAATCCAGAATCCTCAATGGTCACCCACTAAATTAAATGCAAAAATCCTTTGTCTAGCATTCAAAGCTCATTGTAATATAATTTAAATCTATTCTTCTAGTTTTATCTAATCCCTTAACAATCATTGATTGATCTAAAAAATATGTTTCAGTGCCTACTAGCTGCCAGGTAGTGTTCTAGGCACTGGAAATAGAGTATAAAAACAAACAAGAATTCCTGCCCTCACAGAGCTTATATTCTAGTAGAGACTGGTGCAGATGGACAATAAAATCATTAAATAAAATATATAGTATATTGGGTAATGACATATTTTTCCTTTTTTTTTTTTTGCTTAGAAACACAGAACTGTGTACCATTCTTGGATGATTATTCATTCATCCATTCATTCATTCATTCTCTATCATCCATAGTACTTGTTAGGTACTTAGTATGCCTCTCAGTCATCATCCACTGCGTAAATGGTCTCCTTAAGGTGTTTTGTCTTCCCTATTATACCAAACATTCTTTGTGCCCAGATTAAAGATCAATTTTGAAAATATCCTCATTTCTCTTTCCCTTCATACAATTCAATATGATTTATTTCCTCCATATCTGTCATTTATTTGTTCCTCTCCCAGCAGCATTTTTGGTGGTCCTCAGGTTAGTGTTATATATACATATATCTATTTCCCCTGCTGGATGCTAAATTCTTTGAGGACTTAGAAATGCATTCCCCTTACACAGACAGGTAGTTATGGTATGTACATATAGGCAATATGTAGTAAATGAAATGAATGAATACTAAATTCAATTGGCTTAAAATTTAAGTGTCTCCTTTATCATTACTGTGATATTTTTCTTTGTATAGCATATTTAGGTTTATAAAAATGTACTTACTTTTATAGTAATATTCCAAACTGGATATTGTCTTTATTTTATGATTAAAGAAACTGAATCTCTGATAAGTCAGGTAACTTTTCTTATTTTTGTAGCTAATAAGTGATAAGGGTAAGAACTGAATTCAGATCCAATACTGACTCTACGATTCATGGATATTTTGGTGACAAGTAACAGCAACTCACATCAGTGTAAGCATAAAAAGGAAATACTGTATTTGTTACTTGATGGTACCAAGAAAAACTTGCTTTTTGGTATTCACTGTCAGAAGAATGATATAGACCCCTCCCTGGTGATTCTGAGCTGTCACTAGGATGTGCACTTGCTTTGGCCAATAGGATGTCAGTTAGCATGATGCAAGCCACTGGCACATTGGTAATCTCTTGCTTGGAGAGCTCCTTCTTGGAGTGCAAAGTCGTACCCCAAGAAATACAAGCCACACGGAGAGGAGCCATCCTGCTGTCACCAGCCCCCACTGACCCCCAGCTGTCACCAGCATCAAAAGTCAGCAGTGAGGATTCCTGGATGTTCCAGCCCAGCTCAGCCTCCAGATGGCAGAAATCCCAGATATGCCACCATGAGACAGAATACAAAGTTTGAGTTATAAAAATATCAGGAAAGCATGTGATCTACCCTGTCCAACCGTGGCCAAGGCAGTGGGTTCTTGTGCTTCTTTCCAGGATGATGTGGGGCACAGGAAGATTGTCCACTAGATAGGGGGTGGGAAATTGTGTGGGGCAAACAAAAATGGAATCCGGTGCCTGGTACAAGCTGCAAAAATCCTGCCCACCTCCTCAGTGTGTTATGAAGCATTCATCACATGTAGGAATCATAGCTTATCAGAGGCTAAAAAGTTCAAATCCAGGTCAGGCCAGAATCTGGGTATCACAGCTCCTATTCTTAAGCTACCACCCCTAGGCACTGATTGCTTGGAGAGCACCTTCTAGTATTGTAGAAGCAGGTGTGTGTGTGCGCGTGTGTGTGTGTGTGTGTGTGTGTGTGAGAGAGAGAGAGAGAGAGAGAGAGAGAGAGAGAATGAATGGATGGGATTTTTTTCCACGTGGGTGATGTAATTGTCCAAGAGCTCTCTACCTAGGACCCTCTCTGGGCCAAGGTGCACACACACAAATCAGCTACCTGAATCTGGGATTGGTCAGGCTGGACTCAGTCTTGACTCTACATTCCTTAGTCTTTACTGACTCGCTGATTGTTCCACCAAGCAGTCCACGGCATGGCTTCAAAATGTTGTGAGATTTTCATGGAAAGAAGTACTGGCAGACAACATTGGCAACTTCAGGCTGCATGTAGTGCCTTGCTTGGTGTGAATTTGTGGCTCTTTAGACAATTTGAAAACAATTTGTTTGTGAAATTTCCCAGAAAAATTTATTTTAGGATGCAAAAAATGGCTTTCACTGCATGAGCAACAGTTCCGTGTCCACCCAGGAGAAAAACAATAAATTGTGGCTTCTGGAAAAATCAATAAGTATATGTAGGAGGTCAGATTCCTTGTCTTCATGGTTTCCATCATTCTCTTCCTTCCCACCACTGCCAGAGATAGAGCTGTAAGGATGTTCATGCTGAGAGAGAATTTAGAGAGCTTTAAAACCTATAATTTTAGAGATGAGGAAACAGCAGTCCAGAGAGGGCTAGAGGTTTGTTTCAGTCCCAAACCAATTCCTATGGATTAAGTTGGGATTAGAGTTCTAAATGAAATCCCCTTTCCACAGCGCCGAAATCTTTTGAATTCAGCGGCAGCTGTGATACAGGACAGAGGCTAAGCTTGGAGGAAGAGAGCTAAGGACAGGGTTGAGCTTCTGAGGAGACTGAGAGGTCATCAGAGGGTGAGGAGAATTATCTGGATTTCTGCTGTAGAGGTTCTGGAATTTATTACCCATCTTTAGCTACCAATAGGACACTTGGGTCTAACCTTTTTAAGAGGTTTTTGAATGCAAATGTCTCCATAGAAATTAACCTTGCTATGTTGTATTTTCTCAGGGCCTTGATCCACTCCTGTGCGGTTTAGAGAGGCTCAGCAATTTATCGAAGACCTATTTCTAAAGCCTGTGCCCTTTGCATTGCCCTGTAGTACCTTTTAGAGGGCCAGACATAATCCTGACTGCAGATGAAAGTCTAAGTATTCAGTTAATGCTAATTTGTGCCAACGGGGAAACATCATAGGGATCGGTAGCAGTTTATTTATAGTTACAAGTTGCCTAGTGAAGTTGGCTAAAGATACAGGGTTCAGGGCTGCACTATCCAGGTTCAAGTCCAAGTTCTACCACTGCTACCTGTGTGAGCTTAGCAGTGTGCTCATCCTCCTCCTTCTGTGGTCTTTTTTTTTTTCCATCTTATTTAAACACTAAGTATAGCTTTAGCATTTATCTGATAGTGCTGTGGTGAGAGTAAAAGACAGACGATGGTTGCAAATCACTTAGATGCTCAAAAATGTGAAACGTCCCGATTTTATAATTCACAGTTTAATGGGTGAGCAAGAGGAAGCATGAAATATTGAGAAAGATATATTCTAGATTGGTAGTAAGAGGTTTTATTATTTTTTTGACAACACTGGGAATTGAATTCAGAGTCTTCACATGGAGCTACAACTCTAGTCTTTTTGAAATTTTTTATTTTGAGATAGTGTATTGCCAGATCACGTAGGCTGTGTTCAAATTTGCCATCCCCCTGCCTCAGCTTCCCAGAGTGCTGGGATTACAGGCATGCTCCACCACGTCCAGCTAGAGATAGTAATGTTTTAGGAAGGTAGAAGGAGGCCTTCTGCTATATTCTTTACTCCCATCTCTAGTTTTTAAATTCACTTACAAAAAGCATATTCATGTTTTTACTTATGTGTTTTTATGTAAATCTTGTTTTAATTTTTATGTAACTTCTAAACATTTTCTAGGAATTTCGATATCCTTGCGACATTCTCTTTGGACCGACTGCTCTGGGTGAGTTCTTAGCAGAGGGGTTTGAGTGAGTCAGGAGGGTGTCCCCCCGTGCCTGGCCTGATCCACAGTTTTCCGCACTCCACTGGGAGCTCCTTGAGGGAAGGGCGGTGACTGCTGCAGCCACATCCGTGGCCCGCTCCCCTAGCATAACACCTCAGACACGGCAGGTGCACGACCCCTCACCCTACCATGTTCGGTCCTGGTGTGTCGGGCTACAGAGCCTCGGTTCACTCTCCTCCCTGTGGGTAGCAAACAGTACAGTAACCCTGCTATAACCTAGTGAAAAAAGCAAAGGAAAAATAATTAATAATAAAGCATTACATATTTTTGGCAAATGCTTGAGTGGGCATGATTTCCTTGAAAGTTATGGAACCGCTAGATACTACACCTGTCTCTAGGGCCCCTGGGAAGGTGACAGTTGCAGACGCTATCTGATGGAACTGCAGTGTTTTCAGCAGTGAAATCATTTTCTCAAACGGTGGACAACTCTTGTAGGACTCTGAACAAAATGGAGTACAAACTTCCCGCAATTTGGAAGCAATTTCCCCCAAATGTATGCATAAGTGGTTTCTTGATTCATTAACTTAATTCTATCCATGATTCTGATCCAATGGCTAAGTTCAATGTTGACCTTATGGGGAAATTCTGCTCATGATCAATTTGGTTTGTGAACAAAACTGTGGAAAAAATGGAGTTCTTGAACCAACATACTGCTAGTATATCGAAGCTAAGTCCCCCACTCCCACTAAAAATAAACAAATAAATGGATTAAATATACAGCTAGAGTCTAGGCTTAGATCATTATAAACAGTGTTTTATCCTTGGTGGTCTGAAGTGTAGCCCAGTGTTTTGTTGTGTAACATATCACAGGAGGGCTAGTGTCCCTAACCCTCCCAATCACTCAATGTCTGTGGTTGGTTGTTCATTCACTTTGTGTAGTGTACTATACTGAAAAACAAATTTCCACAAATTTCAATAATGGCCTCTAGGGGGCACTACTGCCCTCAATAAGAATGTCTGCCTCCTAGGGCAGCCACAAAGGGACTGAAAGGAAAGTCGCAGGTGATTTGTGACTCTTTGCATTGAAATGCAGCTAGCTTGATTAAAGGTATAAAATTTGAATGTTATTGACATAAATTTTAAAAATTGATGCTCAATTCAGTTATTGGAAAAGTTTTAAAGTATGATTATAACTGCTTGACCGTATGTACCTTCTTTCTCAACTATGAAATCTAAATATGGATCATCTATTTGTAACTGGAAGTTGAGTGAACAAATTGTGATGCTCTATAAATATAAAATACATACAGTAATTTGAAGGTTTAGTAGGAAAAAAGAATGTAAAATGTCTCATGAGTACCTGCATTATATGGATGCAGACTGGATTATATGTCGAAAAGATAAATTTGCAGACATATTGGATTAAACGGGTAAAACAGTCTCACCTGCTTCTTTTTACTTTTAAATGTTGCTAAAGGACAATTTAAAACTGCATGTGTGGCTTATCTTACATTTCTATTTGGAGAGTGCTGGGATAGTGGAAACTCGGAACCATTTTTCAGCTTCTGAGATGAAGGAATACACAGTAAGAAGTGAGTCAGGAAAAATCAGCCCCTCCTTTAGCAGGCAAACCAGGGAACGGGGACTTTGAATGTTAGAGAATCCCGAGTGACTATTAGCTTTTAATGAGGGCCCAGATTTTGGTTTGTGGTTTCCGTTAGGGTTGATGTTTTTCCAGTACACTCACCCTGGGCTGCATCCTTTGGGAATCTTCCCTTTGCGTTCTGAGGTAGGGGGCTGGCCTGCAATTCAAAGGCTCGTGCCAGCCTGCTCAAAGGCAATGAGGAAAGGCATTTCAAAGTACAAGGATGAAGGCCTATCTCTCCATTCTGGGGACTTGCAGATAATGCAGGGAGCTACATTCTAAAGCACACCGTGGGTTATCCCCTGAGGCAGAGCTTAGATAACCAGCTACACAATAAATAAAAGTTGGTTCTGGGTTTCAGACTTTGATGAGACTAGTTAAAATAATTTTGAAGCAATCGCCTTTCTTTTCTCTGAGTGGTCCACTTCGTGAAGGGAGACACGGGCATTTAATGGTAAGACGTTTGAGCATTGGGATCAGATGTGGGTTAGAATAACGACTGAAATGTCATGGCTATGGGGCCCGGGCAGGTAACGTAACCTCTCTGAGCTTGAGTTTCCAGCTCTCTTGTCTGTGAAATCTCTCCTTGGCAGTGAATGTCTGAGAAGTGGTTGCTTTTCATTATGAAGGGGTAAGAGTGGCAGCTGGGGAGAATTTTTAAACAGAAAAACCTTTTTTAACATCTCCCAAACTATTTGCCTTGAGTACTGGCCCAGGAAATCAAATTCTAAAACTAAAGAATTTTGTGAGTATTGTCTTTTGGAAATGGTGAATCCCCTAGTGAGATTGACAAAGTGTATTAGTGTATTAAGCAGTCTGAGAATTCTTGCCGTAAAGAATTTAACTCGGTTTTGCTCAGCTTTTCCCAAACTGACTTTTTTAGGAATAAGAAACATAACTATTAGCTCAGTGTTTCGTGCTTTAAGAAATGATGTAGGAGAAAATATTTTGCCATCTAATCAGAGTCCATTGACCCCATACATTGGCTAGATTCTTCCTCAGATTGTCCTGTTACGTGGATGGAGACAAGTGGGACAAGGCATCAGATGCTGTCCTGTAAGGAAAAATTATTCCTAAGGGAGCTCAGACCACTTTGGGAAAAATAATCTTTTTAAAAAAAGTGATCATTAGATGTAATAGTCTCTTGAAGCACTGTTTTAAAACTTTCTATTTTAGATTACGGTGGAACAGGGGCAGATTATAAACTTAGATTTTGTTTTTCATGTATTTCGTAAAGTTCCATGAATCCTCCTACCTCTTTGCAAGTGATCAATAGCTATAATAAACGCCTTCCACTGTAACAATATTTCAAAGGGTAACACCAGACTGGATGTAGTAATGTACAAGCAGGTTAAAAGGATATGTTTAATTTATAAGCCCTACTCTGATGAGAAATGATAGATGTGCAAAGATTGCTAAAGAATAATGTTCATACTCAATTTTCAATAATTGCACATTTCTTTCATCGAGACACATATCTATTATAATCTCCCAAATCCCAAAATACAGATGAAAATAAAACCTGGTAAATGACATCAGACAGAATAGGATAAAAATGCCACTCCTAAAAAGATTTAGAACACTCTAAGATCTACATCAAAATGCAAGGAAACAATTGTAGGCATCTGTGAAACTTTTTATAAAAGCATCATTTTCTCCTAATTTTTTTATTAGAAACATTTCAAACACACAAAATTTGGAATAGCAGTATAATAATAGCTGAAGGTTGATATTTTCCCATTTTTGTGTCATACATACACATGTATTTCAATATACATATGTGCAAGTATGCTGAAGAGACAGGTTTTTTTTTGTATTAAATCACAGGCCTCATGACACAGTTATCTTAAGTATTTAAACATATATCTCCTGCAAAAGGACACTATTCATATGTATATATACATTATTTTGCCTAAGAACATTAGTAACTCTTTAGTTCTACCAGATACCAATTTTAGAGTCAAATTGCAGCAGAAAGTAGTCAAGTTTCATATATTACATTTAGTTCTCTTTAAATCTGGAATGTTTCTCTTACTACTAATAATTTTTTCCAGATACACTGACATTTTTTTGTATCATGGTCTATAGGGGTTTTATTATGAATGGGTGCTGAATTTTCTGAAAAGCTTTTTCTGCATCTATTGAGATGATCATATAATTTTTGTCCTTGGCTCTGTTAATATGGTGTATTACATTTATTGAATTATGTATGTTGAACCAGCCCTGAATTCCTGAGTTGAATCCTACTTGGTCATGGTGTAATCTTCTTGATGACTTGCAGCATTCTGTTTGCCAGTATCTTACTGAGGAATTTTGCATCTATGTTCATTTTAGGGATATTGGTGTGTAATTCTTATTTTTAGTTGGGTCCTTCTCTGGTTTTAGTATCAGGGTAATGATTGCTTCTAGGAATGAATTTGGGAGTATTGCTTCCATTTCAATTTCATTAAAAAGTTTGAGAACCAGTAGTGTTATATCTTCTCTAAATTTCTTGTAGAATTCAGCAGTGAATCCATCAGGGTCTTGGCTTTTCTTTATTGATAGGTTTTTAATTACATCTTTGATTTTATTTATTGATATTGGTTTATTTAAGATTTTTATATCCTCTTGATTCAGCTTTGATAATTCATATTCTAGAAATCTGTCCATTTATTCTGCATTTTCTGTCTTATTAGAATATAAGTTTTCAATGTATGGATAGACAATCTCCTGGATTTCTGCAGTTTAATGTGATTTCACCCTTTTCATTCCTAATTGGGTGGCCTTGAGTTTTTTCTTTCCTTTTTTTTGATAAGGTTGGATAAACATTTTTTGATTTTATTTAATCTTTCAAAAATCAACTCTTTGATTCATTGATTTTTTGGATTGGTTTTTTAGTCTTCAGTGCATTAGTTTCTGCTCTGATCTTTATAAGTTCCTCCCTTATATGAGCTTTTGGCTTAGCCTGCTTTTCTTTTTCTAGAAGTTTGCGGTTCACCATTAAATTATTTTTGATCACTATGTTTTCCTGATATGGGTATTTACTGCTATAAATTTCCTTCTTAGGACTGCTTTCATTGTGTTCCATAAACTGCATTGTTATCATTCAACTGTAAAAACCATCTGATTTCTTTTTTAATTTCACCTGTGACCCATTGGTTGTTCATGAGGTTGCTATTTAATTTCCATGTGTTTATGAAGTTCTTGTGGTTTCTTTTCTCATTGATTTCCAATTTCATTACACTATGGTCTGATAATATGCATGCAATAATTTCAGTTCCTCTGCATTTACTTAAGCATGTTCTATGAGCTAGTATGTAGTCTATTTTGGAGAATGTTTACTGTGCAGTTAAGAAGAAAGTGTATTCTTACGTTGTAGGGTGGAACACTTTGTAGACATCTACTAAGTCCATTTGTTCAAAAATTTTGTTCAGTTTTAATATTTCAATGTTGATTTTTTGTCTCATTGATTTGTCTTTTTGTGACAGTGTGGTATTGAAATTCCCCAATACAATTGTATTTAGTGCTTATTAATGTTTGTTTTATATAATTGGGTGCAGTAGTATTTGATATATATATAATATATATATTCCAGAAGATATATATATAATATATATATTCCAGAAGATATATATATATATATATATATATATATATATATATACACACACACACATGTATATGACTGTTATCTCTTCTTGGATTGTTCCCTTTATCAGGATGTAGTGACCTTCTTTTAATCAGTCTTGGCTTGATACTCACTTTGTCTGCAAATAAAATAGCTGCCCCTGCTCTTTTCTGTTCCTGTTTTTCTGTTTTTCTGTTCCTTTTTTCTGCTGTTCCTGTTGCATGGAGTGTTGTTTTCCATCCTTTGACTTTCAGTCTATGAATTTCCTTTTGAATTAAATGTGTTTCTTATATCAACATATTGTTGGGTCTTGCTTCTTGATCCATTCTGCTAGTTTGTGTCTTTTGATTTATGAATTGAGACCATTAACATTGATAGTTATAACTAATATGTATTGACTTGTTCTTGTCATTTTCCTATTTTTTGCTCCCCCTCTTTTTTATTTACCCCACTTCCTCTGTGTAATTGTTTGCCTTATGTGGTAGAGTCTTTCTGTTGAGTTTCATGGAGTTGTAGTCCTTGTTATCTCTTTGGAGAATGTCCTTCAAAGCATTTTGGGTGCTGGTTTGGTGATCATAAATTTCCTCAGATTTTTTTTTCATTAAAGTATCTTATTTCTCCATCAGTTTTGAAAAATAGTTTCACAGGGTATGTCAATCTGGGTCAAAGACTGTTTTTCTTTAGAACTTGAAATACTTTACAGTAAGCTCTCCTTGATTTAAGGGTTTGTGCTGAGAAGTTAGCTATGATTATGACGGGCTTTTCTTTATAGGTGATTTGTTTGTTTTCCACAACAGCTTTTAAGAGTCTATTCTTGTGTTGAATTTCTAGAATCTTGACTATGATATGCCTGCCAATAGATATTTTTTGATCATGGCTAATTGGAATTCAATATGTCTCACTTATCTGTATGTCAAATTCTTTTTCTCTACTTGGGATGTTTTCTGCCATGACATCTCTGCTCAGTTTTAAAATGTCATTTGTGCTATCTCCTGCTTTTTCATTGATTCCATTTAATCTTGACTTATTTTTCTCTGCCTTTTCTAGCAGTTGCTGTATTGATTTCTCATGGTCCTTTGCTCTTTTTGAGAAATTTTTCTTTTCATAATTCCTAACTGCAAGCCTGTCTTCCATATCTGAGATCTTGTTTCCACATTGGCTTACTCTCCTTGCAAGTACTTTCAGTGGAATTTTATTCTACTGGATATCTTCTTGTATGTTCATATGGACTCTATCTCTTTCCTATCCTGTGCATTCATGCCTTTCATAATTTTCTTAAGCTCATCTATTTTTTTTTTTTGGTCTATATCTGCTATAGTGTCACTAAGTATGGTCTTTATTTTGGACATCATCTCTGCTGTTATCTGAGAAATTACTTTTGATTTGATTTTTTTCCGGCACCTGATTCAATTGCTTTGTTGTTACCACTTTAGAGAGGCCAGGTGGGAGGCTCTTGGATTGTCCCACCTCATTGTCCCCTGTGTTTGCCTTTGTTGAACTGGATTTCAGGGGTTGTATCTTGCTTATGTGTCTTCTCATTTTTTTCATTTTTTAGTTTAATTCCTGGGTGATGCTTGTAAATTCCCTTGGTGGGTTGTTTTATTCCTAGAATTTAGGACCTTTAAGTAATGACTACTTCTCTGAGGTGTAGCTGGTTTTGGGTTTTGAGTCTAAGTTCCTATCTCTTCAATTTGTTGGAGATGAGAAGTTGCTGCTTATTTGGCCCAGTCCCTAGTTCTTTGGTACTGTGCCACAGTGTTTTCTGTGTCTGAGTCAATTCTGAAGTCAATTCTGAATTCAGAGTCTATCTCAATCATGTAATTCAAGAACCAGAACAATTACGTTTCTTTTGGCTCCAATGGTACCATTAGCATAAAAAAAAATCCTAGAAAATGACAAACAGCTAACCATTAACTTGCCACTTTTAACCATATAAACTAGATTTATGGTTTTATAAAAATATCTAAAACAAACCAGAAAATTGTATGCAGTATACAAGTCCTTCATGTGTCAACTTCTCCTTCAAGAGTTAAAATTTATAATGGATTATGGAGAAAATAGAGAAGTGGAAAAAGAGCAAGAGATTAGAAATGAGTTTGGAAGACAAAGAGACACATCCCAGAAACAGTGGGTCTTAAGGTGTGATTTGAAGAAGTGTAACTTTTATTAACCAATCAGGAAACAGAATATTCTTAAGTGACAGACACCTGAGATTTTGTGGAACTGGAGAGCTGTGGATGTGCTTGGAATGCCAATTCCAGGTAGCACCCAGGAGAGTGTCAGAGGACAAGGTTGGAAGGAAAGGAAGATGAAGCTAGGCTATCAGGAATTTTATTTTGTCACATGTCAGAGTTAGAATTCACTATGCAGTTATTCTCTGGAAAAAATTTATAAACAGAGGTTGACACCTCTGGACTTTTCAGGAAACCTTACTTTTGCATCATTGTGAGGAACATAATTGGGAATTGGTAGGCAAGTCATTAGGAGGCCACTGCAACTTTGAAGACAGGGCTGATGAAGCTTTCTCAGGACTGATTGGTGGGGTGGATGAAAGGAGCCAGTGGTGACAGAACCCCTAGGAATTGCTGTAGGAGAATGGTCAGTTCGGGCAACTAAGCAAATGGCAAGAGCATCAACAAAGAAAGACTTTACCCTACCATTCGAGCTCTTCAGATCCAACCCATCCTTTTAGACCCAAGGTGATGGCCCTTTTCTTTCCTAATCATCTTTTTCCATCCCTTTCTCCTTAGAGACCACTCCTTTCCCAGATAACAATTCTGGGATTCAGCACTGGACATGAAGTTATTATTTCCTATATGTTAAGTCTGTTTCTAAACTGGACTGTAGGGCTCTTCTAGGACCTACAACTCATGTGTCTCTGTTATTCATCCACTTATCATCTCAGCGCTGGCATTTACTGGTTCTGACAGGCAGTGGTGCTTGCAAGTGAAATTTAAATATGAGTTACATATAAAGTGGAGATGTTCTATTTAAAAGGTGGGTAGACAACTCAGAATCTAAGATATTTGGCCTCCTCCTTTCTAAGCAGCAGTCCCCAAGAAACTCCATTATACCTAGGGCCCCCATAAGACAGTTTGAAAGCTTTGAGCTTTGTGGATTGATCATAGATTTGGAGTCAGATAGATTTGAGTTTAAGCTTCTACTTTGCCACTTCCTCAGCTTTAAAAGGGAAGACTACTGAAGGAACAGCTCCCAGCCTCACTTTTCCCTCTGTAGAACACACATAATACATTTTTATATGGTTATTGTGAGGACAAAATAAGATAATGCATATAACAATCTCTGGCAATTATTTAAATTCTCACTAGGTTATAGGTAAATAATGTAGTTGTTGTTGGTAAAACCTTCTAACATATTAAGTGCCTGATCCTTACTGAACCAGTGCTTGATTGAGCTAATAACCTTATTTATTCTCAGGTTAAAGAAAGTCAGGATTGGGGGAAGTTATGGTGAGT
Source organism: Dolichotis patagonum (assembly GCA_004027295.1). NCBI lineage: Eukaryota > Metazoa > Chordata > Mammalia > Rodentia > Caviidae > Dolichotis > Dolichotis patagonum. Next base: position 28,625 of record PVJX010011938.1, on the reverse strand, counting down.
TTGAGATTAGGAGGGCAACCAGTTTCATCTTGTGTTCCGTCTACTTCATAAGCCCATGACCACCTGCCTTTTCATGAGGGGCTATCAATATTTAATGCATGGGTGTCCGTTGCTGTAAACTGAGCACATCCCTGAACCGACTTAAATTAATCATATGTGGGAGGAGAGAACATTAAATGCCTTTTTCTCAGACCCCTAAGTTTCACTGGCTACACAGAATTCTGGAAACCACAGGGTGAATCTCCTCCTGATGGAGGACCCTGAAAAGAAGCTGAATCAGAAGAGTGACGACAAACCCCGGAGAGTCCGATTTAAAATCTCCTCCTCCTACAGTGGTCGTGTGCTGAAGCAAGTCTTTGAGGATGGACAGGAATTAGAGTCGCCAAAGGAAGAATACCCTCATAGTTTCCTCCAGGAGGCTCTTGGGCCAATGGATGGTGTTTATGGGTCTGGGGAGCCCCCCAAGCCCCCGCTGTGTGTCCCTAAGCTGACTGCTCAGAGGATCAGTGTGTTCAGAGAAGGCAATGCCTACACCTTGGCCAGCAGCCAGCCTCTCTTCAATGATTACAAGGCAAATGACCATAAGGTTGGTATTGTGCACGGTTATAAGCTTTAAAGGTAGGGTTTCCTAAAAATGTTCAGAGAAACACCTAAATGCTTCAAATTTGTGTCTTGCTTATGCTCAGCTACCAGCGAGAGTTATAGATGTACCAAATGGGAAGCTGTTATTAGAATAATATTTCTGGGACAAAAATAACATGCTTGTCTACTACTCATTGGAAAGTGCAATGAGCATAAATAGCGTTCTAATTCCATCCAGGGTAATATATTGTAATTGGGCCTTTGGCTGTATATTCTCCATGTGTAAATTAAATAGAGGTGCAGTGGTTTGCAGGTTGCCAGAGTGCTGTTTTAGAAAATTATGCAGCAGTAGGTCATTTTATTCCTGAAAGAGCTGGGTGTTTGAAGGAGCCCATTTTACTCCAGCCAATCACTCAGCTTGTGGTTTATCCATGTCTTGTTTTTTCCTCTATCACCTTCCTACTGCTAGCTTTTAAAAATGTTTGCCAGTTTATTTATTTATTTATTTATTTATCTATCTATTTTCTTTGCATTACTTATTGGTTGTAATGCTGGGAAGAGATAGTGAAAAGCAAATCAACCAGAGGAGATGTTACCTGAAGAAGTTTGAACTGATAGTTACATTGAAGCATGTTTCATTTGTAAATTTCAGTTGTCTTCTCTTGTACCATGGATAATCAGAAGTCTATGCATAATTTTCTCTTAAGATAGAAGAACCCGGTAAATTCTCACTGCTTTCTGAAATTCATAGAAGGTGTATATTTGGTTAGGCCAGTGGGACCATAAATGCCTTTTTTCTTTCAAAGATTACTTATAATTCTACAATATATCTAGGTAATTAGTGGATAGCACACCAGCATTTGTTCCCATCTTTAATGTGTGAAATTCAGGTAATTATTCTCTAAGCATTTTTATTAATTTTTCTGAGGGTATAGGCAATGCATCTATTGCAGACAAATGTGTTGGACTTACTGGCATTGGTAAAAAATATAATTATAGACATGCCCACAATTACCAAAGATAACACCAGGTTTCTTTTTGATATTAAATCAAGCTGGAATAAACAGCTCCTCATATTGTTCTAATAACCTATGCTTTTCAAAATGCCTCACACCTTATCTCATTTATCTTATTTGGTCTTTACCAAATAAGATATCTTGTGAAGAAAGGCCAAACATAGTCATTCCCATTTTGAAAATTAGAAAAATTGAGTGTCAAGTTGATAAAGGACCTTCCCAATATCACAGGGTTTTTAGGCAAAGAGTCAGTCCAAGAATCTAGATTTTCTCATTCATTATACTTTTTGCCCTATTATGTATTCCTCTATAAAGAATGAGATCCTTATAATAATAATGATAATAACTACCACTTGAATGTTTACTATGTTGTAGGTACTCAGCTGTGTATTATGCATACAGTGTTCCTTTCAACCTATATCTTACTGGTATATTTAACTCTTACAAATTCATATTTCATTTAAACCTTATGCAAGGTTATGGTCAATCATTTTGGGTTGCTTCATAAGTCATGTGCCAAATTTGGCATTTATGTAAATGTGTGATGTCACATGGATTTACAAAACTAGATAAATGAGTCTTCGTGTAGCATGGCTCAGTTGGCTAGAACACAGTACTCAAGAGACCATTTTGAAGATTCTATTTCTACTTGTTCTCATATCCTTGTTTTCTTTGTTCCCTGATCAAGATCCGTATCGAATCCTAGCTAGGCTCTGGGATGAAAGGGGACCTGCCAGATTCATGTGGCTCTGCAGACTGAAATAGTTTGGTAACGTAGTATAAGAAACTAGGAAATGAGGCCTTAGATGTCACAAAGGAAATGAGACCTTAGATGTCATTTTTAAATAGCAAAGCCTATTGTGAAATAACCCCTAGTAAATACCAGTATGAAACCACGTTGGGTAGAAGCCAAGTGCAATGATTCAAAGGAATGTGTTTCAACATGACAACCTATGTTTGCACACAAATGTTCACAGCAATTCACAATTGCCTAAAAGTAGAAGCTGCCTAAGTGCACATTGACTGAAGGGTAGATAACCCTAATGCAGTACACGCACATGTGAATATTATTCCACCTTAAAAAGAAAACAAATATTAATATACTACACATGGATAAATCTTGAAGATATTAAGCTAAGTAAAATTAAGCAAGTCACAAAACAAATGTGATTCTTTTTACGTGATGTACTTAGAATAGTCAAATTTGTAGAGACAAAGTAGAATGGTGGTTGTCAGTGTTGGGGGTTGGGGAGCAGAAGTTACTGCTTAATGAATTGAAAGTTTCAGTCTGAGAAGAAGAAAAAGTACTGGAAATGACAGATGGTGGTGATGGTTGCACAATACTCTGAATGTACTTAATGCCACTGAACTCTATACTTAGAAATGATTAACATGGTAAATTTTATATTATATATATTTTACTATGGTCATCATAATAACCAAGCAAGGGCTGTGATGTCATCAGACTTGGCCTTGATACCCAGCTCTACCTGCTTAACTGTGCAAACTTGGGCAAATGTCTTAACTTTGCTCAGTGTCAGTGTTCTCATCCATGATGTGAAAGTAATAGAAACACCTCCTAAGAGGGTCATTATAATGACTAAAAAATAAAATAAAATAAAATAAAATAAAATAAAATAAAATAAAATACACACTAAGCACTTAGCATTGTGCCTGGCACCTTGTACGTGTTCAGTAAATATTACCTACCATTGTAAATAGTGCTCAGTTAGTTATCGAAGAAATGTTGACTATTTGCAAAGTATATGAGAGAAGTCGAGAAAGTAATTTTAAGCAATCAGAAGAAGATTTTAAGGAATTAAAACTGACTGAAATTGTTAAGGTTTAAGAATAGAAGGGGAAAGGAAGGGAGGTAACATTTACTGAACACCCATTTTAAATGTATTATATAATCCTGTCTTTACTATATTTCTATATCTTGTAGAAAGAATTCTACAACAGTTTATGGTGGTTAAACAACTTGTACAATCTCACACAGCTGTCAAATAACATTTGAATAAAATTTTGGATTAGGTCTGTCTCCAAATTCCATTACATTTCTAGTACCCAAAAAGACTTGCATTTGAAAACACAGCAATGGAAAGGTTTAATCCATCCCGAATCACAATACCTGGGCTTGTTGCCACTGACACAGGAATATTTAGAAATGGTTGAGCATCGCAGGTTCCCATTGTGGACACAACGGAAGGGACTGAAAAATTCCTGGCCCCATCCTGAGTCTCTGTAATACAAGAGTGGCAGTTCCTTGTGAGTAATTGGATGTAACCAGATAATGTAGACTTTAGTTATACCCAGAGAGTTTCCTTAGATGCAGAGAAGAATTTGGCTGTCAAAATGGGTAAAACTTAAACATACCATCAGGGTAACTGTGGACTCTCTCTATCCAGAGTGCATTAAAAAGTATTGATTATCCTGGGTGTCTCAGATATTGGAGGCAGAAGGCTGGAGCAAGTGATTTTAGATCCTCTTAGAAAATTGAGAGTTTTGCCTTAAAAAAAAAAGTAAAGACAAGAAAAATTGCTCTAGATGTGAGGAATGCTTCCTGGTAACTGAATCTCTTTGGCTATTAGTGGAAGTAGAAATGGAACCTTCCAAAAGTACCACCATCCTTATCTTCTGGTGTTTAGAAACTGATAGTCCAGAGTGTGAAATAGGAATCCAGTGTGCATAAAATAATAGGAAAAGGAAGCTGCTACATGATCCATCGAGGAGAGGGAGAGAAAACAGGGCCAGATAGGAAGCTTGTGGCTTAACAAATAGTTGCTGAAAACATCGTGACTATTTCAAGGAAGGGAAGCTGAATATTGGAGTCTTGTTCAGTGTATGAAGGCTTTGAATACAAGACTGTTTAACAGTGGGGTCTAAATAGATTTGGTTTATGCAGTTCTATATGCAAGGAAAATAGCTCATGCTGAGGCATTTAGTTGTACAGCATGAGTGTGCATGCAGTACTGAAGAATAGTTTTTAATAATAAAATCACAGTCTTTACATATTATTTCCAGCTTTTGCCCAATCTGTTTCATACGTTTTCCTCTGTGCTTCCCATCCCCCAGAAGTTGATATCATTTCGATCAGGGATTACAATATAAATATTTAGTAACAGGGTTGTTCCCCAATCAGCACAGAAGCTAGCAGAGAGTTGGGCAGGATCCTAGAACTAGAGGTCCTGCTCATTGACTCTTATCCACTGGGTTTTGGGATGTTAGAGGCTCCCTGAACAGAGGTTAGGTAACAGAAGGGCACTTGGGAATCTTAGGACAGTACCTACTTACTACCTAGAGTGGAAACATTTCTATATTTTAGTAAGTGGCTTGTCTGTAGCAGAGCTCACCAGGTCCATGTGAGTTCATTTGCACATGAGCAAACTGGCATTCTGAGAGGTACATGACTCTCTTGTATCTGAGGTAGACAGTAGAATTGGGATCCAATGCTGTTTCCCTGCATGTTTTCCGATTCTGGTAGAAATATATAATCCTGATCAAGTAATTTCAAAATATTTAGTTCCCGAGGCTGCTGGTGAAATTTGATTGTTAGCATGAATGAGAAGAAGGACACTGGTTTTCATGGCTTTCAGAAAGAATAACAAGCCATGCAATGAACTGTAGCTTTGGATTCTGGTGGAATCCAAAGTTCTGCCTGGTAGAAATCCTTGCTCTCCTATTTCCTGGGGTGAGGACAGATCCTACAACTCTGTATGTGATGATTGGTGGAGAAGGTTTCATGTTCATTCTCCATTTCTCTAGCCTCCACCTATTATAGATTTTGGAAAGATAATCATCTACACAAATAACCTGAAAATCATTCGGACCCCAATGGACAGGAGGGACTTCATGAGGAAAATTCTCCAGAAGGAAGAGGAAGCTGAAGAAGAGTCTCTGATGAGCAAGGAAGAAAGCTATGGAGACAGAGACCAGAACGATGGGCCTTTGGAGGAGGCAGATGGCGCGTTCCCCACTAATCGGTACACACAGGTGTGTCTAGGTGCCAGCCTGTCCTACGACAATAGTCTACAAACTGTATGGTTTTGAACTACTTTTGAATAAGATACTTACAATGCTTAAATGCTAAAGATGTAAAGGAATTTTAATGTTTTATTATGTCATTAACAATAGTTGTTTAAGGCAATTTTTCAAATACTCATTATCTTTTTTGGGGGAGCTGACAGCTTTTTCAGATCTGATTAGGAATTTCTTGTTTTCACTATGCAGTGTGGCTTATGAACAAGTCCTAGGGATGGAAAAAAAAATCGGTTCTATCTTGTCCTTATGGGTTCACTTGTGCTTCTATTATTGGTGCAGTCCTTAATCCACAGCCTCCTTGAAGACATTGCTGAAGCCACAGGTCCATTTTGCAGATTATTTAGTTAAAATTAAGCAATATCACTTGCAAGTGCATGTGTCCAGGCATAAGTAGACTGCAGTGTGTTGCATTATACTGACAGTGAACAAACGATCTGTATGCTACTGTGAGCAATTTTGAATGTTTGTGTCTCCAGGGTTCCTGGACTGGCTGACCTAATGAAACTGTTAATGTTAACTAGTTTATTAAAATTTGGTATAAAATTTTCTTTAAAAACATTAGTAGAGCTTAATTTCTTGCCTATTTTTAGATAAAGTAAATATAAATAGCTATAAAGTTTTCTCCCTGTAGGCCATGCCACCATGGAAACTATCACTTAGGCTTGCTCAGACAATGGACAAGGGAAAAGAGGGCTGGTACTTACTCATTTGCAGTGTGTGTTGGGGGTGGGGAGGCAATATTGATGAATTTGAACTAAGAGACCAAAAGCTTGGGTAGCAGGAGAATTGAATTTGCTGTCTCTTAGATCCAATTGTGAGACTTACTCTTGTCACATGTGGGTTGGTGTGGAAAAATTGGTGAGAGGTTTTCTGAAACTTGAGTGATTTCCCTATCCTGGGAAGGTTATGAGGTTAGAGTTGGGCTTTGGCTGGTGGTGTTACACCAAGATACCAAGGACTCTCTGTTAACTCATTTCTCTTACTTTTCACAACCTCTCCACAACCTCTTTACGATTCACTTTCTACTCTTGTATTCTCTTCTTTTCACCTTCCCTGTACCTCAGCACAAACCACCTGGGCTCCAGCCAAAGATGCCTAAAGTTTTATTCACATCTATTCATGTTTCTTTCCCACTTTCTATTACCTTCAATAAAATGGTCTTGACATGAAAGTCTGATTTCATCACCCCCTTCTTACATCTTTTGCCCCTCAAAGCTTTTAATGTCCTCTTATTTCTTGGACATTTCTTTTGTCAGTGGATGAAATACCTGGCACCCACAATATAAAAGAGGAAAGGTTTATTTGGCCCATGATTTCAAAAGATGGAATCCATGGACGTTTGGCTACAAGGTAGGAATACCATGGCAGAGTGGTATAACAGATGAAAGCTACTTATTTCATTGTGGTCAGGAAGCAGAGTCGGGGGAAGAGGGCCAGAGAGGAATGGGCAAGAACCAGATAGTGTGTTCAAAGTCACACCTCTGTAACCCCCCCCCCCCAAACATACCCAGATGTACGCTGTACTAGTCTCCTGGGCCACTCCCAAGCCAATGAAATTGAGAGTTAAGCTTAACTGTCACAGGATAAAAAAAGGAAGTCCTTATTTGTTCTAGAAAGTTCTGCTGGTGTTATCCCTTGCACATTTCTCCTCTGCTCTCTGCCCCAGACACACTGTCCACCTATCAACCCCTCATGTGTTCTTTGCTCTTACTCATGAAGGGCAAATTCCTTCTTCCTGGAAGTTTTCCTAGGTTCTCTTGCCTTCTGCACCTGATGTCAAGTGGGGGGCCTCACTCTCTCAGAAAGATCTTCCTTGGCATTCATGAGGATAAAATCTTCTGGGCTGGACCAGTCAGGGGATTCTGCCCTCCTCCTCATAGTTGTAATCTTTCTTATGTATGGTTATTTGGTTAATAGTTAATCTGACCCACTAGGATTTGGTCTGTATGAGGGCAGAGGCCATGTTTATATTGGTTGCAAAATTGTAGTTCTAGTGCCAAGAGAAACAGAGTTCAGTGTATAATAGATGCTCAGTAAACATTAAATATTTGTGGGAAGAATATTAGAATTTGAGACCAAAGAAGTACTTTACTGTTGTTCTCTATTATCTTCTATGCAGAATTATTAAGAACCTAGCAAGGCAGCAGGCAGACAAATGAACATTGTGATCTGATACCTTATTATTTCCCCCTCTTAAAATGCTTTAACTACATCATTTCTCTTGCCATAATATAACCTGCAGGAGTACAATTTTCAGAAGAGGGCCAGAAATGGTACAATGCAGGTCACACTGAAGACCTGAGTGAAAACCAACAGCAGGCCTGATATGACAATTAACTTTAAATTCAGTTTGGAAGGATCTGTGTTTTTTTAGCTGTAGAGCTGTAAACTAGGACAGAGCGGTGCAATAGAAGGTTGCCGTGAATGGTTATACTTCACTTGTCTGTCCTTTAAACTCTGTTTTAAATTACTATTTGTTTGTGCAATCTCTCATGCAATAAATGCTCAGACAAGTTCTATTCTGAAAGAGAGAGTCAAAGAACATCAAGGAGCCCCTTCTGACAGAGAGATTCTTTGTTCTGTTACACAGAACAGAGAAGCGAGAGAGCCTGATGAAAGAGCAGGGCAAGGCAGAAAGTCAGGCCACGCTTGAACCTCTACATCAACTACAAAAGAAAAGGAGAAGAATAAATGAATTGGGCCACAGGAAAATGTGCAAGGAGAATAATATCTGGCTCCGTGCTCAGTGGATTTGAGGCTATAAATCATTGTCCTTTGTTATGCTTTATGTGATCTCAGCTTTCAGACAATAATGATGATGGTGATGATGATGATGGTGATGATAATAATGACAACAGCTGCTATGTACTGAGGGTTCACAGGAGCTACATACCATGCCCAGTGCATTTTATGTAATAGTCTAGTTTATTCTCACAGGCTCCTGTGAAGCAGGTATTACTAGTAGTCTCAGTCTGTGGCTGGGGAAATTGAGGCTGAGAGACATTCGGTAACTGGGCAGAGGTTACACTTCTATTTGTTTGCTGAACTCATGATCATATCAACTGTTCCGAAGTCTCCAAACTGGCTGCATAAGCCTTTAAACTTTACTTTTATTGTCTTTGGCTGTTGATTAATATAATACGGATGAAATTTTTTAAAAATCTTGAAAGTAATATATTTAACCAATTAAAATGTTTATCTGTAAAAGCAAATAAACTTTTGAATCTGTGATGAATACTAACATGCTTCTCTTTGGCCATTGGGCCAGTAAGAGGTAAAATGAGTGAGGCAACCAGGTTCTAGAATCTAAGCTTTGCTGGGTGGCTATATTTTACATCCTCCCATGAAATATCTCCTGAGAAAAGTTTTAGAAAATACTGAGAAAAGAGGCTTATATTTTTAATACCGTGTATAAAAGAGGGTTCTTTCAATATTTGTTCAATTAATGAAATTATTAAAAAGAACATGTTAAGGGTAAGTGATTTAAGAAAGAGGGGTAGCCCAGGACAAGAATGGAAATTCCTAATAGTATACCCTAGGACCACATGACTTTAGATGTCATTTGATTGAAAATTTGTTTTTGTTCTCTACAATAAGGCTCACCAGGTCATTTCACAATATCTGATCTGACATTATATACAAGTGAATTTTTAGCTCACATGTATAGCATTATGGTAGAGTTTGTTGTATTTTCTTTGACAGTGTTGATTTATATCATTAACATCTCACTGGAATCAAACACAAAATGTAAAGTAGACTGAATTTGGCAAAAAAAAATGGATCATGACAATTTGCTTTAAGAATATTTTGGCAAGTACATTTATTTTGGATACTTTAAGGAAAGAAAAACTTCTCCATTGTTAATTTAATATATTAAACATGGCAACAATCAATGAAATATTAACAGATGAGTACACAGATATGAGTTTCCTGCCAATTAAATAATGACTTCTGTTTCCTAAATCTAGTGTAAATTAAATTTAATACCTGCCTAAGCACTTTATAACATAATGGAGCCATTTTTGAAACATGCCTCCCTTTTCAGACTTTTTTTTCATTCTTAGGTTATAAAACACGGGAGTCTTAGCTGGGTGGAGCTATCCAATGGACTCCAGCTGTCTTGCTTCTAGAATTTAAGAACAGGAATGGTTCTCTGCACATCGTTGTGAGCAGCGAATATTGTGGCAGGCACTGTGCTAGATGTTCAGGAAGCAGTGGTGAAGTGGTCCTAGCCAGGGAGCACTCTGTGTAGCCAGTGGGAGAGCAGGCTGGGAACAGTGCCCAGCCCCAAGTGCGTTCCTGGAGAAAGAGGTATTCAGCTAACATCTGGGAAGTAGTAGGAGTTGGTTAGACTGGGAGTGGGAAAGTGTCCGTGGAGACCAAGTTCAGAGAGACTCAAAGACAAGAGTCTGGTAGAGGAAGTGACAAAAACTTAGATTATCAGCTAAGGAGGTTGGGTTTCATTCTTAGGTTTTATCTGGTAGGGAAGTTTCCTGAGTGCTTTCCATGTAGTAACTACAATATAGACACGTATTAAGACTGGCATCTGTGGGAGAAGATCCCTGAACAGGCAGGACTCTACCCTTAATTCATAGCCAGAGTAAGTGGGCATCTGGGCTAGGACTGTGAGTGAAGGATGCAGAAAAAAGGATGAGCTTGGCAAGATGTTTAGATGATGAAATGCTCAGGACTTGTTACTCCACTTGCCTGGTATTGATCTGGTGCCGCCCTTACTTCTCAGGAGACTCATAGTTTAAAAGGAGTGTGAAATTGTCAGTTTCCTTGAGATCTTTTCTGGAGCAAGAAGACAACAGGAAAGGAGCGTTTTCTGGAGAGTGAGAGTCAAGTATTAAAGACTCCTTAGCAAGGGTTACAATGGAACTGAATTTATGGGGAACGTGATAAGCCGGAGAACACTGCATTTACATATATTTTCTCCAATTTAATATCAAGCTCCTAAGAAGTGTAAGTATTATCATTCCCATTTCACAAGTAGAGATGCAGATTAGGAGAGGCTAAGAGGAATTGTCCAAATGTGCAGCTGTCCTCAGACAATAGCTTTAATCCTAGTCCATTGGCTCCAGTGCACAGAGCTCTTGATTTCTGGGTTTTACACAGTTCTCAAAGAATAAAATATTTCATATTTCAGAGGTAGGTTTTGAAGCCTAATTCATTCATTCATTTTCTACTTTATCTGTTAGTCACACAGCATACTGGAGCATAATATAGGACAAGTATGAGGAGAAGCTGTGTACACAGTTATTAGAAGGGTGAATGCTGGCACTCAGCCTCCTGAAGTGAAAAATCCATCTCCTGCTCTTCCACACTGTGTGTGTAACATCAGCAATTAGCTTCTTAGTACCTCATTTCCTATGTGTGACAGGGCTGACAGTACTCACACCTTCTCCCTGGGCTATGTGAGGATTAGATAGATTGATACCCGGAAGCTCTTTGAACAGCCTAGTGCCTACCAAGCATGCTACAAGAGTTACTATTAGTATCTGGCCATGAGGGAGATAAAATCTTTACCCTAATGGAGCTTACAGAAAAAAATATGTCAAATGGTAACAAGGTTGAAGAAGAATGTGAAGTCTCGGGATGCCAGATGTGCCGTCAGAGGGTGCCATCTTAGCGATGTTTGTCGGAGAAATCCTCTCTGATAAAATAGCAGTGATTACTTCGTGTCCCAGCTGATGTCTCTGCTGGCAATTGGGAGCAGTTCTCTCTAATTTTGTCCCACACCTGGCCGCGCTCTAGCACTGTACTGACCTACCTGTGAACAATGGGCTTGAGCTGCTGCTCTACTAATCCCTGACCTGTCTTTTGCAGGATGGGGAGCTTTCCGACGACAACTGTTTCCACTGCCGAGGGTCCGGCAGTGCTACCTGCTCTCTGTGCCACGGCAGCAAGTTCTCGATGCTGGCCAACAGATTTAAGGAGTCCTACCGGGCCCTGAGGTGCCCTGCCTGCAACGAGAATGGCCTGCAGCCTTGTCAGATTTGCAATCAATAGCTGTGCATTTTCATGTTCACTTTTATCGTACCCTTCCTATTGTTTTTCTAATCAACTGCTCTCTGCAAGGAAGCCAATGCAACTGCAATCACTTCCACCACTAGCAAAACTCAGTTATTTGATGACATTTAAGAGGCTGATAACATCTCCATGTGCGTTTAAGTAACAGGGGCATTTTCAAATTAGTCAGCTTTAAGACTGGTTCTAAAACGATCTGTCCAGGAATGTGTGCGTGTATCTCATTTGACATAGCTCAGTTTTCTCTTTGCACCAATGAACAAATAAACGTACACATCAGGCAGCAAGTTGAAGGCATTTGCTGGTTGGGAGTTCTTTTGCAAAATTATTCAACGAGAAAAGAATAAAAAGATTTCTGATGAACTGAATTCCTGTTGCTTATAATGCATCTGAAATTGTCTTTGGTCAAACTCAATTTTTTAATTAAGCAGAAGAAGGAAGGAATAACTAATGCTGGTGGGCTACAGCAAGCAAAACATGTTAGTTCTGGAGAGAGGCAAGCTGAGGGAGCCCTTCCTTCCAAAGTCTCTTGTGAGTGCTGCGCTTGGTTAATTAACCTATGCAGGCTCATAAGTTCAAGATGAGATAAGACCATTTTGCATTCCTCTAACGGTTGAGGTCATAAGCCAAGTCAAAGGTACTAATGACAAATTTGGTGCTCAAGTGTGTGTGATAGGACTCTTCCAGCCTCTGAATGATTACCAAATAAATACATGTGTTTTAGGCATGAGAATCTAGGCACAATTTCTTTACAATGGACTGCAGATATGGTGTAGGTATCTACTGGAAATCTCCAAGGGAAAAAGTAACCAATGTTGACTTTGGGCAGTTACATTTTCTACTGTTCATAGATGTACTTGGTAAGGATGATTCTTTCCTCTTGAAGTTGGTTAGGAAATTTAAAATAAAACATGTTTATTAATGAACTTTTGTATCTCTAACACCTACTCCCATATTCATTGAGAATAATGTTGTAAAATCTGTTTTCTTCCATAGCCCTTGTGAATAACACTGTAAAATCTGTTATCTATTGAGACTCATTGCTTTTCTAGGACAATGATTTTGATTGTATAATTTAATAAATTTTCAAGATTTATTATTCTCTAATAGTCAGCTGCTAAAATAATTGACGAATGGAATGCTCTTTGGGCAATGTAAATACTTCCAATAAAACAGCTAAACATGTTTTCCAAAGCCATGATGATTTTGCCTGTCGTCTCTTACTTATGCTCACCAGCCTCTTACGCTTCTGCATGTAGTGGTCTCCTACCTCTGTCTTTTCTTGTAGCTATGAAATATTCTGCTCTTCCACAAAAAAAGAGTGATACCTTTCTGTATTTGCTGCTTTTTAACAGGAACATTTGATTACAAATAGAGTTTAAGGACAGTAGCAGTGGCCCTCTGGTATCTCATGAATCTTACAGTTTCAGTAGATATGTAAAGAAATAATTAAAACATAGTGAGACAGTAAGGAAATAATTAAAACACAGTGTGACTTTAGTGGCTGTGACTTCACGCCCAATGTTGCACCATATTCCCTTTTGTTTCTCCAGTGTAGGGTGATTATGACTTCCTGCAGTTGCTAATCTTTGTATCTGAATCCTGCTATATATTCCCAGTGTTTGAAATATCTAGAGTGGCTTCTGTCTTCCTGATTGGATGCCAACTCATATAAAAGTTGGGAGCAGGAGAGGACTGTGATCTGATTTTTTTTTAGCAGGCCACTCTGGCTGCTGTTTTAAGAGAAGATGCTATAGGCAAAGGATGGATGTGGGAGGCAGCTAGGAAACTGTTGCAATAATAGATGGGCCAATGTAGTGAAAAGCAGTTGAACTATGGATGCATAGTATTTTGAAAGTAGAGCTACAGGGATTGTCTACAGTTCTTTGCATGTGGAAATAATATTTATGATCCTCTTTATGCAAACTGTATATACCTGAGTTCTTTCCTACTGGTAGAGGTATGTTTGCACTAAAATGTTGTTTTTAATTTGTAAACTACAAATATTTGTCAGTGGGCTGGCAGAATTGAGATAAGTTTAGGGCAAAGCTAGCCAGCCTGGGTCCCCAGGAATATGAGAATCCCTTTAGAGATACAAACAAATATGAAGATTTAAAAAAATCATCACAATGATGCTGTGATTAAATAACACTATATCATGACTATAGTCCCAGCATTTAAGGGACTGTGGGAGGATTGTGTCTAGTTTGAGGTCAGACTGGACTGCCTAGTGAGTTCAAGACAAGCTTGAACTACATAGTGAGAGCCTGCCTCAAAAAGACAAACAAACAAAAATAATACTATATCTTTTGAAAATTCAAAAAAATTTTAGATGAATGCATGTGTTTAAAAATTTAACATTTATTCATACATTTTTTTCATAAAATAATTTCTCACTGGCTTTCTACTATGTTCCAGATATTTGTATGAGGTCCTCAGAATACAAAAAGAAAAAAAAAACCCCACTTAGTATTGATCATTACTGAGGTTAAGTCTTGCAGCTTTAGTCCAGTGAATTTTGACATACAATTTGAGGGAAACACTGTTGCTAACCACTGGAAACCTTTGTTTTTGTTTTTCTCTTTGGCCACTTTAGTTGGGCCTGGTTTGGTGACTGTGTATAAAATATACTTAACATGTATGTACCAGCTTTATTGTGTAGAGGATCATGTTTTAATCATTTCCTTCTTGCCAACTCCTTGAGTTACCTTAACAATTATATTAATTCAGTTCACTTGCTCACTCTTAATTTCATATTCTTTGGACACCAGACCCACCTGGAGTGAATAGTAGGCACTTTCTATAAACCTCACAAATATGGCTTCCACAGGTCATGCAGAAGTCAAACTGCACTAAAAATGGTACAGGTTTCTGGGAATAACACTGCATAGTAGTAATGAGTAGCAAGACTTCTTCCTTGGACTGTGCTGGTCACTAGCACTCCTTCCTTCTAGCCTCCATCTTAGTCTACTCCTACTCTTAATCTGTCAGCAGGATGACTCATCTTTTTGGCCCCTGTTCCCACCTGTACTTTAGCCTCTAGACTATCTATGCATTACACACCAAGGCCTGAATCTTTTCCCAGACCTTCAGGGAAGACACTTGTGGTCTGAAATGGCAATATATTCCTCTCCCTGTCTGTCTGGAGATTTCCCAAGGAAGGAAAAAGTACTTAGACCTTAAAACCTTTGTCTATAGAGCAACCTAGCATTTTTTTTTTACTTATTTTTATTTTGGCTTCCAAGTAAGATATCTATTGAAGAGTGAGTTGCACATTTAAGCATTTTTGAAAATAACATTTTGCATTAACTTTGTGATCTATAATTTACTCTTAAATTAAAGTGACCCAAAACATCAGTCAAGTTTAGGTCAAAGGGAAGATGATGTTTTCTTATTCTAAATCTTCCACAAATATGAATTGCTCTGGTAATACATTCATTTAGATGAGTACTGGTGACATTTCTTTAAAAACAAACTCAGTGGTACACTCAGCGCTTATTCAGAGTGAACTTCATGCTAAAAGTAAATCTGAAAGAAATGTTCACACTTGTTTTTATCACCTGTCCTCATCAGTTGCATCTTCTCATTTTCTAATTAAACAGAGTAATTATAGAGAGTTCACATTCATGCAATTACGAGAGAGAGAAATGAAGTTATGTCAGTGTCAAAGTTGTGGCATATAATTACAGCCTGTTTTAAAGAACACATATAATCCAGAGAGGAAAACACCTGGAACTATCATGCAGTATATCTTCCTTAGTGCTTGAAAGTCCCGTTAAATTAGGGTTTGATGAAACTAGAATCAGCCTTTTTTTTTCTTTAAACATTATGAGCTTCCTCATTGTACAACTCATTGTACTTTTATCCGGCTCCAAAGACCTATTTCCCACCAATGCTTACTTATCAGAAGATTGGGGCCATCAGTTTATACTAAGGTGTGCCAGGGATATAGCTCAGTGGCACAAGGTCCTGCCTGGCAAGCACAAGGTCCTAAGCTCAATTCCCAGTACAAAAAAAATTATACCGAGGTATAAATGGCTTATAGATAATTGACCATATCTGCTTTTTTCAGGTTCAAAGTTTTACCTTTTTGGAGGCCTCCTATGTGACAGTTACTTCCAAGACACAAACATCCACAAAAATGAAAGAGACATTGTATCTACTTTCAAAGATATCATAGATTCACAGGGAACCAGAGACTTAAATGAATATTTGCAAAATAAAGTGACAGATGTCAAGAAAGGAAGAGAGCAGAGAGTAGTTAACTCTCTTTTTTAAATGTTGGATTCCCTTATTAGCTATGAGACTCATCAATTACTGTATCTCCAGCATTTTACCACAATGCTTGGCATGTTTGACATGTTCAACAAAGACTTGGTAATTTATTGTTTGTAGAGATGATATTAGGTTCACCTGCAGGACCTTCTCTGTGTTACTGTCTTATGAGCTGATGAATGAGAATTCACAAGTGAACAGCTCCTAAAATGATTTCCAGTGATCTCTACCTCCTGAATTTCCTAGCCATGTAGAGATGCTTCCTCACCCTGAGTGTAAATTGGTAACAATAGGATATGGCAAAAAATGATGTGATGTCATTTCTGCCTATGACTCCTTTGATCTCTGCCTATGACTTTCATTGTTTGCTTAACAGATGAAGCCAGCTACATACATGAGGTGCCTCCTTGAGAGATCTGTGTGACAAGGGGCAGCAGGTGGCCAGCAGCCAGAGGAGGAGAAGAGGTCTCAGTCCACAACTAGGCAGGAACTTGGTCCTGCCAATCACCACAAGAGCGCATCTAGAAGGGACTCCTTCCCTACTTGGACTTAAGATGACTTCACCTTGGGCTGACATCTTAACTGCAGCCTGGGAAAAGCCTGGAGACCACACCCCTTAGCCAAGGCCTGCTCAGATCTCAGATCTTGGGATTGCAAACTGTGAGATAATAAGTACTTGCAGTCAGTAAGTTTGGGGGTGGTTAGTTACCTGGGAATAGGTAGCTAACACAAAGTAAGGCACCTTTCCTAGGTCTTTTAGCCTTTTGTGTCTAAATATATATATTTATATATATTTTTGCAGAGGGAGTATTTCCAATGAATTGTGCTTTGTTTAATGCTTAATTGATTATTTTTTGTTTGTTTTTTGAGGCAGTATCTCAGTATGTAGTGAGGGTGGCCTTAAATTTGCTTATGTAGCCCAGGCTGGCCTCGAATTCATGGCGATTCTCCTGTCTCAGCCTTCTGAGTGCTGGGATTACAGACATGTGGCACCATACCTGGCTTTAATGCTCAATTTATGAAGCTCATCAATCTGATGCCCAAAACTGAAAACCAATTTTTCTTGAGGCTTTTAAACATTGATTACAAATGTATTAAGCAAGTCATTTTAAACAGTGTAAACTAGCTGCAACTATATTTTTATAATTGCTAATTCTTTTAAGCATTAAAAAATCTAATTCATAAACATATGAAAACAAAGATTAAAGAATTTTTTACTATAGTTTCATTTAAATCTACTCTACAACATTAATATCATGGATTTGATGCTTTTTTAAATTTCTGTGCTTGCCTTTTTATGCTTATTCTGATATACCCTAAGGGTTCCAGTATTATTATTTTCCCCTTTTGGGGTCACAAAATTCCTAGCAGACCCAAAGAAAAGATTATCTTATCAGAATAGCATAGACTGAAGGGCTTGGTGTATTGACTGCTTGATTCTTGATCTGGTTTGTTCACTTCTGCCAAGGTGAGTCTCACCTACACCTCCTTTCCATAGTAAGCATTTCTACAGTTGCATGATATCCGTCATGCTGATGAAACTATTTTATACCTTATCTTATGCATAGGGTTTAATTTTTCAGCCTAACATCTACCTCCTCATTTTTTTTTCTCCAAATTATTACTTGGTCACTGTTACATAATTGATTTTCCTGTCATAATCAAATATTGATTTAGTCTCAGTGTTGAAAACTGACATTGTGCTTCTTAGCACTGAGATTTAATTTCCTCGCTTGCAGGGACTGAGTCAGCTGAGGGAATGGGTAGTTAGCATTCTTTTGTAGCTCATTCGGCTATTAATTACTTTGGAAAACACTGAGCCCTGTTCTGGCTGGTATTGTGAGTCTCCAAACTAAACAGCCCTTTCTGCTTTTGATACCAAATTTTTTTGGGACTATCTGGTTTACTTTTTCCAATTTTTTTTCTTCTAAGCAGATAGTGAAAGGAAGATGACTATGTCTCAGAAGGATAAAAGGTTAATAGAATATCAAACACTCCTAATGATTAAAATCAATAAAAAGCACACATGGTCTGTTGTAGTCACTATTTTCTATAACAGTGAGTTTTGGGGCCGACTTCTTAGTAACTTTTCTATTTTGAGTCATCTGGAATTCAAAGACTTCCACAAGGCTCATTGTCCTCTGAGCTGTGATGATGATGATGGTGATGATGCTGCTGTTGATGGTGATGATGATTTTCATGTTCAAAATTATAGAGACACGTCATTTTTTAAAAAACAGTGAGCAAGACTAAACTGCATCATACCCTAAACTGCACACCAGGATGCTAAAACTATAAAAAACAAGAGGTGGTTAGCACCGCAGGAGTGAGCAGAAAGGTTAGGGAGGCGTGATGGGAGTGAGGCTTGCTGGCAGGGACAACAGGAGTGAGTGACCAAGTTCTATTTTTGACTTGGGCTTAATTTGGTTTGTTTTTGCCATCTGCACTTTATTTTACAGTCAAAAGTTTGTCACCAGACAGTAAGTGGGGGGTGCTTTCTGTTAGCTCTCTCTCCTGTGCTGACCTTTCGTCCTGGAAAACATTCTTGCTACGGCACATGGCAACAAAAAGATGATGGAGAGAGACTATGAGGCCTTTTTCTATCCTAAGTCACGGAATTAGCTGTCCTTCAAGGGATTCTGGTTCTCCTCGGTAGGAAATAATTTTAAACTCCAGAACAAGGACGTGCACTAGAGTGTGCCCCGAGCCACAGTGCTATTCATGCTGCCACTGGGTCCCTCAGAGCTGAAAAGTATATTTAAACTGATATTTGCAGTTTATACTAGCTGCTATTCCATGCTTTTCTTACATTAGATACGGTTTCACCGACTTACTAACTTTTCTCTGAATTGACAATTGCTGGGTGTTTTTGGTATGATGAAACTCCTGGGTGCAACCAAGATGTGCCTGGTACCACTGTGCTGTCCTCGGACTAGCAATACTCAAACTTTTGTTTTTCACATAATTCACGATATTTTTCTAGTACTTTTCAAACTCATAATTTTGTACTGCCTTTTTATTGTTTTCTCAATAGTTTGTATCCATCAACATTATTCAGTGGACCCCGTTAAAATTAGCTTCACATTAAACAATAATATCTATGTGATCAGAGAGTTACATTAACAGGTCAAATGATTTTCAGTAAACTTTAAGCTGAATATATTAAGTGTTGAGTTTTTCGTTTTTGGAGACAGTGTCTTGTTATACGGCCCAGGATGGCTTCAAACTCACTATGCAGCCTGAGCTGCCTGAAACTCACTGTATAGCCCATGCCAACCATGAACTCATGACCTTTTGCTGCAGTCTCCTAAGCATTAAGATTATTGGTTGGCACCACGACACCCAACAAGTGTTGGAATTAGAGGAAACTCAATCAAAATTTATTCATGAATTTTAAATTTGAAGTTATTTGAGAGGTCTCAAGAAATGTTTCTTTACTCATGGCCTTTTAGTCAAATCCATCAAGTTTAGCATCATTTGAAGGACAAGCAAGAATCAGGAAAATGGAGCTCCAAAGGCCATCTTGGTCACTAGTGAAAGCTGCATTTGGAATGTGGCGTAAGTGCTGACTGGACACTTATGGGCTTCCTAAGTGTAGACCCAAGTTGGGCTGATATTTCCAGCAGCAGCCTTCCCTACAGTGTGGTCCCATGACTGCAGAAACCAGAACACTGCGGAGACAGTCCTCCCTGGAGGAGTCAGATTCTGAAGAGGCTGGGAGGGAATGAAGGAGTCACCATACTTTCCTTTAAAACACATCGACTAGGCAGGAATGAGAAAGAGAGCAACCGGGAACCACAGACATGAAGCTAATGAATATTCCTGTAGTTACAGCACAAAATCCTGCTCATAGCACACGTTTGTCCCCATGTGGAGTCACAGCATCTCAAGTGCACTTACTGGGGAATTCTAACCTGCAGAGTGTAAGCAATGAAAACTTGTTAGGTAAACTTTATATCACATGTTACTTGGGCACCTCTTTCACATCTCAGTTGATTGGTAATAACTGGAAGAACAGATTTGATGGTGATGAGCATCTGAATCCAACCCAGGATGAATCAGGTTGACACTGCAGTGCATGTAAACTCCGGATCCTGTTTCAGACGCTTGGCACTGAACTGGCCTAACCGAGGCTGTGTGCTCACCCCGGCCCCACTGACTCCCCCCTCGGGCTGAGGAGATGGAGCACATTTGGCCTTAGCCTGTGTCTTGGCTGCTACTCGCAGTCAGAGGTGGCGAACTGTCTCCAAAGACAGCCTAAGCATGTGAATGGAGTATCTTTTCCAGAAAAAGTTGGTCTATGATTATGGAAGAATGTGTAAAAATTCTAAGTAAGAAATAAACATAAGGTATCTATGATTCATTTGTTTCAGGTTATATTTGATGTCACTTCCTCAGGAAAGCTACCCTGGGCACACATCTAAACAAAATTTAATACTTCTTTTATCCTCTCCCAACATTCCCTTTACTTTTTATCTAAGGTGAAATATGTAGCTTTTATTTAGTTTGTGATGGTTTATCTAGTATCAGTTTCACTCATTAAAACAGTAAGGCTCTTGGATTTGTTTTGTTCATGATTTCTTCAGAATCAAGAAAAATACTGTCTTAGTTACTTTCCTTGTTGAGAGGAAATGCCCAACACAGAGAGTTAAAAGAGGAAAGGTTTATTTCAGCTCACAGTTTTTAGAAGTTTCAGTTCATGGTTGGCTGGTAGCAATGCAGGGCAGCATGGCAGAAGGGCATCACAGAGGAGAAACAGTTCATGATGGGCAAAAGGCAGCAAACAGTGGAGTATCCAAGAAGCATCAAGTGAAAAGTGACAAGCAGCAACTCTCTTTCTGTCCCTTATATCCTATCTGGACTGCCCACCCTTAGGATGGGTAGCAGTGACGCCCAGGGTGGGGCGGCCTTAATCCTAGCATTGCACCATGAATCAATCCCAGCATCAGATCCTCGATCCCAGCATCACACACTCCAGAGCACCCAGCCACCTTGGGAAAGCTCCACCTATGACTGCATGAGGCTTAGGGGGCATCTAGGCACAAGCTATAATACATGCCTTGCACTGGGAAGGAGCCCAAAATTTACTTATTCAAAGAACTAACAGTAAATACTATGTGTTTGAATGTTTACTAAAATTCTTCTCTCTTTCCTCCTCTCTCCCTCTCTTCTTTTTCCTTCTCCCTCCTTCCCTTTCTCCTTACTGATTTTAAGATAAAGATAAAGAGCATGTGATGTACCAACTTGTATGGGTCAAGGGACACCCAGATAGATGGTTGAACATCATTTCTTTGTGTGTACTTGAAAGTGTTTCTGGAAAAGATCAGTATTTGAGTCAGTGGACTAAGTAAAGATTTCTCACCAAAACAGCCTCCAATCTGTTGAGGGTCCAAATAGAACAAAAAGGCAAAGCAGAATTAATTCTGTTCTTCTCCTGGATCTAGGTACCCATCAAGCTCTGCCCTTGAATGTCAGAACTCCAGGTTCCTACTTTCAAACTTCAGCGTTTCCATCGGGAGCACCCCCTGGTCCTCAGGCATTTGGCCTGGGACTGAGAGCTGGAGCGTCAGCAGTCCTGGCTCCAGGCCTTTGGGTTGGGACTGAATTGTGCCACTGGCTTTCTCTGCCCTCCAGATTGTAGATGGCAGAGGGGCTTCTCACCATCATAACCATGTTGGTCCATGCTGTAATAAATCCTCTTTTATGTGTCTATATATATCCTGTTGGCTCTGTTTCTCTAATGCAGATTTGAATATTAAGGGTTCTGGCTCAAAAATACATGGCTTGTTATGTCTAGGTTAACAAGGAGATACGTTTTAGTAAGACAATAACAAGTAACAGATTGGATTAATAAAATAGATTATCAAACGCTTCTACAATACACTACACTGCAGCAAATTGAAAAAAAAACCAGATTTCCAAGAATCTATAAATCAATGTAATACATCAAGGTGTTGTGAAAAACTAGGCAAAACTCTATTTTTCATTCTCTTATCCTGTCCACAAGATGAAATACTCTTGTTATAAACTGGCTTAGATAAGTCTTATTGGTTGAAACATGAGAAGAAGATTTTATTTTTGTTGGTCGTTAGTTATTTGACGTCTGAGAATTTTCATCTTCAGTAGACTTTTTTTTATATGTATTTGAGTAAGTGTTTTGTTTCAGCTGCTTCACCTATGCATTGAATAAGAACAACACCTGGATACTGTGGTGAGGATTCGTAAATGAATACATGCAAATTACTCTAAGCAACTTCACAAAGATTGGTGCTGGACACGTACTAAGTGTCCAATAAATGTTAGCTATTATTGGACATTATTATTATATAACCCACAAGGTTATATTAGCATCTTCCTTATTTGCCTAGCAGCTCCACTACCAGAAAAGTTTTTATGTGGTGTCTCATCTGAATTGCAGAAAGGAGTCAGCATTTTAGTTTCTGTTGGTGCCAGAGATGCAACCAGATAAATCTAGTTTTATCTTTGATAAATTTGCAATCTAATTCCAATGGAATATTTTTTTCATTCTATGGCTTGATTGTGGAGAGCATAGAGTGAAATAAAATGGCGTGATATTTAGAACTTGTTGGTCCAGGGTTCCTACAGTGTTCACTGAATGCACAGCTTTTTCCAATTATTGGTTCTTCTTACTGGGATGCTGTCCCTTATGGTTTGCATCAAATGCCTCTCAGAAGCCAAGTATTAATGTCTTGGTCACTAGGCTGTGCTGTATTGGGAGGTAGTGGAACCTTTAGGAGGTAGGACCAAGGGAAGTGATTTCAGTCATCAGGGCTGTGCCTTTGAAGATGTACTGAGAGTCCATCCCTTCCTGTCTTTGCTTTTTGGGTGTCAAGAGATAAACTGAAATCATAGCCAAGTGAGATGCTTTCTTCTTGGAAGTGGATACCAACATTCTTCTGGTATTTTGTCATAGCAATGGAAAGCTGTGTCAAACAAAGGTTGTCTGCTGAGAGGATGTTTGTCGGCCTTGGCAGGTGCTGAAATAGGATAGAAGAAATAAAAGATAGTTAAAAAGAGAAAATTGTATCTTTAAAAAGTTGTATTTTTCAAAAAGACTGTGACTTGCAGGGATCAGTTGAAGTTACCCAAAGTGATGCATAGGGACATTCCTTTAGTTAACTGAGAAAGTAAAGAACAGGCACCTGATCCTAAGATAAGGAACAGGCTGAGAGAATCTAAAGAATGTTTAAATTACACACCTTCACACAAAAACCAAAACCAAAGCTAAAACACAAAAGCCGAGGTGCATACCTGTAGAATGGGCTGGTCCCCTTCTTGGGAGTGAGCCACCATCCCCTGGGGTTTCCACCCCTTCAAGAGTGATGTGAATGCTCCCTGTTCCAAAATTCAGTGTGTCTTATGTTTTTAAGCCCTCACACTCTACCCTTGAGTATGTCCTAAAACTCTAATAACCTTCCCGAGCCTTACTGACAGATTCTAAAAATTATGTTTTCTTTCTTTCTTTCTTTCTTTCTTTCTTTCTTTCTTTCTTTCTTTCTTTCTTTCTTTCTTTCTTTTTTTCTTTCTTTCTTTCTCTCTCTCTCTCTTTCTTTCTTTCTTTCTCTCTTCTCTCTCTCTCTCTTTTTCTTTTTTTTGCTTTTTTTGTGGTGAGAAACAGCGAATCTACCACCAAAGGGAGGGGTGGCTTCTTTCTTTCAGCCTCAGGGACTCTCAGATCCAGCCTGGTGACAGGGTCATTTCCTTATCCTGTGGGCAATGAAGCTAACTTCCAGAAATCCCCAGGAAGCACTTTTTCACATCTGACTGGTCCACACGGGGTCACAAGACCACTGTGTTGTCTTAAAGCTTGGTGTGGGTCAACTTTTCTTCGGGTCCCTGTGTTGGTACTTATTAGAGTTGGGGTAAAAATCTGAAAAACAAGATTCTATATTGAAGACAGAAAACCAGAATGAATGCTGAGTAGACAACCAAACTTCATCTTTCTTTTCTTTATATTCTAACATATTCTGTGCTTAATAAACACTAGACAGTGTATATAGTAAGTAGAGCCACCAAAGAATTATATTTTTACTTTACGTGAGCCTGTGAATCCTAGAAATTCTTATCCAAGGAGCTAGCGCTATCAGGTTTTCTTTTTTTTTCTTGTTTAATTGCTTTTTATTTTGTTGACTTCATCTAGTCCTAGGGCTGCTAGAGGGGAGGTCTACACTGGCTCTTTCTCCTGAAGTTCCCTTGTGATTATAAAATGTGACATCCATCGTCCATTCCAAGGTCATGGGCATCTTTTGGCTCATTGACATCACATGTGGTGGATGAATCTACTTTCAAGATTTGTGCCAAGAAATTTCCACATTGGCTTCTTCTTGGAGACCTGAGGTTTGGGAAGGAGCTGTTAATGGACTAATGAGTATTTTAGGGGGGTTAAGAATGATCTCCATACTCTTTAATAGTAGCTTAATGGGTTGCCCAAGGTAATTCTGAGAATAGCAATGAAATGTTAGTTCATGGGGAAACTATAGGCTGGCCTTGTCTCTTGGTCACTGTATGTCACAACATTGGAAGCAACTATAGTAAAGAAAAACAAGACTGTTGTGCCTGTCCTCTTATAAAGATGACACTAGTGTGCAGATCACTTACAAAGTTTGTTACATGCTCGGAATTAACCCTTAAACTTTCATGCTAAGTATCTGCTTTTTCTTACCTCTAATTAGAAGAGGGTCCGTGAGTTGGGGATAGGTTCAGGGTAGCTTTGTTCATACAGCCAATACATAATTGCCACACACAATAGTCACTCAAGCTGTCAAGAGCTAAAGTAAAACCAGAAACCATTTTATTCTAAAATGTCACAACCATGCCAATTAAAAATGTTCATTTTATAAGATCAGTCTGCTTGGGGAACTGACCAAGATGGAAATAATACTTGCTTGTGGATTGTCTTGAGATGAATGTTTTAGGAAAGGGATTTTTTTTTCCTTCATTGGGGAAAGGACTACTTAAAGTCTTTACATGCATCTTCTATTTCTAGGGGTAATTTCTCCAGTATCAACATCTAATTTTCAAATTTTTGTTTCTCATGATTTCATATGTCACTAACATTGTTCTGAAAGTTCAGCCTTTCCTTAAATAAAACGATGCCTTTAACCAGAAAGTTTGTGCCTTCCAGTTTCAAATCATTTCAGATTTCTTGTTCTTTGCACTTCTTAGATTATATCTTTGCAGACAAAAACTTGAGGAAACCAGATACTTCTCCTTTTGGAGGAGTCAGTCAGCCTCTCCATGCTTCAGTTATTTACCTGAAAGCTGTGGGTGATCACGGTAATAACACAGCAGCACTACTCTCACACCATCATTTGGGGCCAGTGTTCTGCATCTGCCTCAAACCTGTGCAGCTTACTGAGGCTTGTCACTCACCACAGCGGACTGGCTTTCACAGGGACCACTCAGTTCCAGAGTTTCCCATAGAACTGGCTGAGGCCTGGGAGGGAAATACATTTATTTCCATCAGATTGTATCTCTGCCACATCCTGCATTTCTTCATTTCCCCATGGATTTATCTCCTCAAGGCACCCCCAATATCCCTGCATGTAACCCCCACAACTCATAGTCTGTTGCCAAGGAGTCCAATCTGAGGTAAATATTCACCTCTTCAGACTGTTTCAAAGGTTGACAGCATATGTCAAGCCCTACGGATTTGGAAACAGACTTATCATTTGATATCTGTCATTATTTGGGGGCAGTAATTCATTGACTAATAATACTGTTTCGGTCCATCTTATCAATCAGTGCTTTGAGGAAAGAGGGTAACAGGTAACCAAAGTTACTGTTCTGATATAACTGCTAATTTTTCCTCTGTCCTGGGTTCTTTAGTGGTTGCCTCCTTCCCTTCTCTCCCCTTCTCCTGCCAGTCTACTCTCCGGGACTTTATTTTCTTCTCTGAGAAAAACGTGTGTGGGGGGACTCAGAGTGCAGCTCTGTGGCACAGTTTTCCTAGCATATATAATGTCCGGTTCCATCCTTTGCACTGTCAAACAAACAAACTAAAAGGACAGGAAAAGAGCATGTTAAAGTCACTTACTTTAATGGATTGGGAGGTAGCTAGGTAGGGTAAGGGTTCAGCGCGTGTGAGTCTCTCTGCTTTTGGTTTTGTCATTATCTATACAATGATCACAACTGCCCTTCAGTAATTTCTGACCTTCAGTCTGCTGTGAGATTTGACTTTTAAAATTAGTCTTTCCAGTCTGAAAGCATCTGAAATAGATGCTTTAAAAATATGTCATTAATTGCTACTGCTTTAACCAAGAAAACTTCTCCTTTTGTGCTTACTCTATGAGCTGAGTTGGCCTTAAAAGATGCAATTTACGGAAAAAAATCTGACTAAATTTCTCTCTTTCTCTCTCTCTTTCTTTCTTTCTTTCTTTCTTTCTTTCTTTCTTTCTAACAATCCAGACAAAAACAAAGAGTTGAAAATAAAAATGAAAAAGACAGCTCAACTCAAAGTTCTTGGGAGCTGGGCTGATTTGGAGATAGAAGACAACTGGGAAATAAAGAGCTTTTACTTTTCTTTCAACACATAAATTTGCAATAGCTAATTTTTCTTACATATCATATCAGGTAGGAATCTCGGTTCAAAGAGAGAAAACTCAAGTTAAACACCATAGGAGAGTTACTGGGAAGATTCCGATGATGTCAGAGAATCCGAAAGGGGCCACAAAGAAACAGGGTAGTGTGTGGAATTTGGGTCTGGAACGGGAGAGCTGGAGAGCTGGAGCCGCCAGTGTCTTTCTTCATTATCATCTCTGTTCATTATGTCTGGTGTTGTGGGGTTAAACTGTGTCCTCCAAGGGGACAACTGGAGTCCTAGCTTCAAAGTGGCTCCCATGCTTAGGCACAGCACTAAAATGTGTGTCCATTTTCTCCTGTTAACCGATCATCAGTTCATTTCAGAAGACTATCTAAACCTTCATAAAGAAAATTTGAACTTCCCTATCAGATGAGGTCTGTCCCCTGATGAAAACTCTTAACAGGTCTTCATCTCACACAAATTCAACTAGCAGATCCCACGTGACCAGCGTCCCTGTTTTCTGACTTCACCTCCCCCTGCTCTGCTCCAGCCGCCCTGCTTCGGCGCAGGTTTCCGTCACACCAAGAAAGCGCCTGTCTTCGGGTCTCTGGACCTGAAATTCTCTCC
Organism: Dolichotis patagonum; assembly: GCA_004027295.1. Lineage (NCBI taxonomy): Eukaryota > Metazoa > Chordata > Mammalia > Rodentia > Caviidae > Dolichotis > Dolichotis patagonum. The sequence continues at coordinate 1,511 of PVJX010011938.1, read as the reverse complement.
CACAAGAATAATCACTTCCCAATACAGGCATGACTTGTTCTCTCTCTTCTTTTAACTTTTCTACTTAAGAGTCACTTCTCATTTTGTCTCTTTTCTAAAATATTTTTTCTTTTCTGAAATGTTAATACTATCTCTCTCCCTACAGCCCTGTCACCAATCATTATCCTTCTCCCTGCTTTATTCTTTTCTTCTTAGCACAAATCCTTACTTGTCATATTAGTATTTGTGTATGTCTTTTTCTAGTAATTGGAATTTGAGAGACCTTTTAGGGTCTCTGTGACATGTTGAATGGTTGGATGACTGGCTTGCTCTTGCCTAAAGTATTTCCTCTTGCTGAACTGAAACTCTCCAATTTCCTTTGAGTCTATGATCAGTCTCTTTCTTAAGTAGGAGAAGCTGACCTCATTGGTGCTACAGTTCTGACACATCCTCATTAAAACTGTTCTGAGGTTCTGCTTTTCTCTCACTGTCAATTCTTATTTAGTATCCTGATTCTAGGAACTATATCCTTGTTGTTTGCCCTGCCAGAGAATTTAACCAATGTCTGAAATTCCAGGTTACTGGAAGGAAATTTAGAGATAATCTTGGTCTTCTCAGTCTTTTCACTGATGGGAGGACTAAGGTGCAGCAGAGTCAGGAAGGATACAGTTCAAGACCTTTCCTTATGTTAGTTACATTTATAACATATTAAGTGTGTACTGTATGCCAGCTGTCATATGAAGCACTGCAGAGGGGAGAATGACTAACGTACTTCTTCCCAGTCTTGAGACTCATGCAGTACAGTGGAGAATTTACATACACAGACAGTGTTAAGATTGGATACAGAAATTCAACGATAGCTGGGTCTAGGGTGCACACCTATGATCACAGTTACTCAGCAAGCTGAAGTAAGAGGATTCCAAATTTGAAGTCTTCCTGGGGAACTTAGTGATACCTTTGCTCAAACTAAAAATAAAACCAAATAAAAAAGACTGGGGAGGTAGTTCAGAAATCCTTGCATTCAATTCCCAGTACTATACAAAGACACACACACACACACACACACACACACACACACACACACACACACAGAGATGGTCAGGACAGTCAGAAGAAGGAATCCAATCACCATAAAGGTAACAAAAATAGAAAAAGAGTGAGAAAGAGTACGAATTCTCTGTCAGCTTGTATCTCCCAGCTTTATAAATATTAATCACGTATTCATTCATTTGACTAAAATGTATTGGATATTTACTATGTTCAAATCATTGTGCCTCATTTAGAAGACACAAAAGATACTGGAGATCTTTCAAAATCTCTTTGGTAAGATATCTAATACTTTAAGGAACAAGTAAGGTCATGAGCTTCTAATATTCACCAGCAGATTCCCACACTCAAGTCCCTGAGCAGTCAAGTCACATAACTGCAAAACAAAGGAAATTGGTTTCACAGCTCCTGTCCTCTCCCTCGAGGGAAATAGCAACAAATTAACCAGTCCAAGATTTGGAATATAACAATTAGGGGGCAAAAAA